>JAJOZX010011580.1:92500-116962 GCA_023014485.1 Bathynomus jamesi | reverse complement strand
CTCTCTCACTCTCTCTCTCTCTCTCTCTCTCTCTCTCTCTCTCTCTCTCTCTCTCATTAGAAGCATAATAGGTCCTTTAAAGGACGGAAGCGGAGTTCTGCGGACCTCCGACGCGGACATCGCTAATGTGCTTAATGAGTACTTTGCGGGAGTGTTCACCAGGAAGGATACCCGCGTCATCCCCGAGCCAGCTGTGAGGCACGAAGGTGCTGGCCTGGATAGTGTTAGATGTACCGCGACAGTCGTTGCTCATAGAATAGACAAACTGAGCGCGTTTAAGGCTCCTGGGCCAGACCAGTTTCTCCCCAGTGTTTTGCGAGAAGTGCGCGATCAGGTGGCTCCCCACCTGGCTACAGTCTTCAACAAATCGTTGGTGATGGGCCAGGTGCCTGGTGACTGGAGGGAGGCCAACGTGACCCCTATCTTTAAGAAAGGGATCACGAAAGTCCAGGGAACTATCGTCCTATTAGTCTCACTTCAGTAGTAGGTAAATTATTAGAAAGGATAATAGCTGATAGAATCGTTGACCATTTGGATTCCTACAAGCTGCTTGGGGACTCCCAACATGGGTTTAGACGGCATAGGTCGTGTCTCACCAACTTGCTCGAGTTTTTCCACGTCATGTTGAGTGAGTACGATAAGAGTAGGGCGATTGATATACTTTATCTCGACTTTCAGAAAGCCTTTGATAAGGTACCTCACCGCCGGCTAATGGCGAAAGTGCGCGCGCTGGGTATCGGTGGGGAAATAGGTAGGTGGATTGAAAACTGGCTGAGGAATAGGCGGCAGAGGGTGGTAATTAAAGGGGCTAGTTCGGGTTGGGCCTCGGTCACTAGTGGGGTTCCTCAGGGTTCCGTTTTGGGGCCACTGTTGTTTACCATTTACATAAATGATATCGACGGTGGCATCGTCAGTCGGATCGCCAAATTCGCTGATGACACCAAGCTTGGGGCCAATGTTGGGACGCCCGAAGCGATCGAGGAACTGCGTGCGGACCTAGGTAGGATAGGAGAGTGGTCCGAAAAATGGCAAATGCCGTTTAACTTGGGTAAATGCAAAGTGATGCACATTGGCTACGCCAATCCCAAGTCGGACTACTCGATGTTGGGCAGTAATATCGAGGTGACTGATTTAGAAAAGGACTTGGGTGTGCTAATTAGCAGCGACCTTAAGTTTACGAAACAGTGTGTAGAGGTGGAAAAGAAAGCCCAGAAACTATTGGGTTATATCAGGAGGCAATTTCAGTTTCGGAACAAGGAGATTGTGCTCTCACTGTACAATTCCCTTGTTCGGCCGTACCTGGAGTATGCTGTGCAGTTCTGGTCGCCCACCCTCAGGAAAGATATTGAGAGGCTGGAGCGAGTGCAGGCGAGGGCCACAAAGTTAATCCCTTCCGTTAGGCATATGGGCTACAATCGACGGTTACGCGCCCTGAACTTGTTTTCGCTTGAAACTCGGAGGCTGCGCGGTCAACTGATCGAGGTTTTCAAGCTCTTACGAGGGTTCAACGATGTCGATTTTAGAAGTATGTTTAGTTTAAATGATAACCCAACTCGCAACAATGGTTGGAAGTTGGATTTGAAACGGTTTAGGACTAGTGTGTGTGGGAATTACGTTACGTATAAGATCTGTGACACATGGAACAGGTTACCTTCGGAAGTTGTGAACAGTTCCTCTGTGGATCAGTTCAAGAAAAGGTTAGACGAAATCTTGCACACTATTTGAGTGTGTAAAGACATTTAGGACCTCAGTCTGCGGAAATTTCTTTTCCTATAAAATAGTTAAATATAGAGCTATTTATATATTCTCCACTTTCCTGTAAAATTTCCTTGGCTACTTTTCCAGGGTCAAGGTATTTTCTTCAACCTTTTTCCATACCTGCCTCTGGCAGGGAGGGAGCGGAGGGTGGGGAGAGAGCCTTCTACTTTTCTATCCAGTTTTCTACTACTGCTAGGATAGTTGAAAGAAAAATAAACTTTCAAAAAATTTTCCCTGGCACCCGTTGCCATTGGTACCTCCTCGGTATGGGCCGCAAGGCCTTTTGAGGTACTTCTTTTCCTTGTAACTCCTTGTAACTCTCTCTCTCTCGAGGAACTGCGTGCGGACCTAGGTAGGATAGGAGAGTGGTCCGAAAAATGGCAAATGCCGTTTAACTTGGGTAAATGCAAAGTGATGCACATTGGCTACGCCAATCCCAAGTCGGACTACTCGATGTTGGGCAGTAATATCGAGGTGACTGATTTAGAAAAGGACTTGGGTGTGCTAATTAGCAGCGACCTTAAGTTTACGAAACAGTGTGTAGAGGTGGAAAAGAAAGCCCAGAAACTATTGGGTTATATCAGGAGGCAATTTCAGTTTCGGAACAAGGAGATTGTGCTCTCACTGTACAATTCCCTTGTTCGGCCGTAACTGGAGTATGCTGTGCAGTTCTGGTCGCCCACCCTCAGGAAAGATATTGAGAGGCTGGAGCGAGTGCAGGCGAGGGCCACAAAGTTAATCCCTTCCGTTAGGCATATGGGCTACAATCGACGGTTACGCGCCCTGAACTTGTTTTCGCTTGAAACTCGGAGGCTGCGCGGTCAACTGATCGAGGTTTTCAAGCTCTTACGAGGGTTCAACGATGTCGATTTTAGAAGTATGTTTAGTTTAAATGATAACCCAACTCGCAACAATGGTTGGAAGTTGGATTTGAAACGGTTTAGGACTAGTGTGTGTGGGAATTACTTTACGTATAAGATCTGTGACACATGGAACAGGTTACCTTCGGAAGTTGTGAACAGTTCCTCTGTGGATCAGTTCAAGAAAAGGGTAGACGAAATCTTGCACACTATTTGAGTGTGTAAAGACATTTAGGACCTCAGTCTGCGGAAATTTCTTTTCCTATAAAATAGTTAATATCTGGACCCAACTTCCCTCAGAGGTTGTTTCCAGTCAAAGTGTAAATGTGTTTAAAAATAGGCTAGACAAAGTACTGAATACTCTCATAGTTTAAGACTAAAACATAAGAAAACTCTGCAGGAGATCGCTTGCACGGTGTCTCTGTGAGCAAGCTAAATATAGAGCTATTTATATATTCTCCACTTTCCTGTAAAATTTCCTTGGCTACTTTTCCAGGGTCAACGTATTTTCTTCAACCTTTTTCCGTACCTGCCTCTGGCAGGGAGGGAGCGGAGGGTGGGGAGAGAGCCTTCTACTTTTCTATCCAGTTTTCTACTACTGCTAGGATAGTTGAAAGAAAAATAAACTTTTACAAAATTTTCCCTGGCACCCGTTGCCATTGGTACCTCCTCGGTATGGGCCGCAAGGCCTTTTGAGGTACTTCTTTTCCTTGTAACTCCTTGTAACTCTCTCTCTCTCTCATTCCTTTTCTGTCAAACTCTCTAACGTAAGGGTTAATCAGTATTTTCAATCTTTCATCTACTGAACCGGTGAACTCTGAAACAATCTTCCTCAATTCATCTTTTCCCCTGTCTAAGACCTCCAATTTTTCAAAAGTAGCGTGTCCAGGCTTCCCGAAAACCTTGGACTTTGATTTTGGCTCTCTTCTTCCTCTTCTGTGGAGGGTGGGGGGTGGGGGGGGCGTGTATGCCGGCATTCGCTCTTGGTCCCTCCTTCCCGCATAAAAGAAGTAATTTATACCGTTTTGATATGTTCACAATTGCCTCTCCGAGGTAATTCAGGAACATAAACAATGATTCATGCAGAAAGGGGTTAATAGTACTGTACTTTAGAATTCTTTGTATTATAAAGACGTCTTCTATTTGACAAGTTCAGACGAGTTAAACTGAATCGAAACAAACATTCTATTCGTCGAGCTTTGCTCCAAAACAGAAGTAGTTTTTCAACCCCGAAGTCGAGCAAGAGCCGTTTTGTTTTGTTTCTTTCAATCCCGAAATTAAGCAGCTTCAGCTAATTCCAGATACGTCTGAAGTTTGGCTTAGGTTCAGATGTTAACAAAAAACATCCGGTCACCGAGTGAAAATATTGTTCCACTAACAGATCTTATATCGGGATAACGTTACACAAAATTGAATAATGGTGAATATTTGTCGTACATATTTAATAAAAATTATTTTTCACGTCTGAAGAACTTAATTCCTGTTCTTCACTAGGAGTTAAAAGGATTTAAATATCTTTGATCATTCGGGAAATTTTCCAATTTCATTCTACTTGTCCAAGCGTACAGACGAAGTTAAGACAATCTAAAAAGGCTAATATGGTTTGCCAAATGGAAAACGTCCGAGTTCTTGACAAAACTGTTTCCGCAACTGACATTTTTTTTTTTTTTGTAAAATACGAGGTAATACCAAATTTCTCCCTCGAAGGTATTTAGTGTATATTTATTTTTGAGGCGGGACTTTTGAATCACCCTATATAAAAAATATTAAGTAGCGTTTCTTCTACGTTCTGTTCACGACTCGTAACACGGATTTCAATAAAATTTTTTGGCTTTTTCAGAAGGAAAAGAAGTGGGTTCAAATCTTGTGTGAGGGCAAATTATCTTCTAGCAATTGCTTTAACGGGACACGAGTGTTATGACAAACTTAATGTAAATATTAATAAATCTTAAGTAGGATTTTTAATAATTTTCTTATAATGAGAAATAAAGATTTTACGAAGTTTTTAATAAGTGGATAAATTACTACGAAAAACTTTTAAACTCGTTATGTTCCTACATAATATTTAATTCCTAAATGCTTCGACCGCAAACCAAACGCGCGTAACACGATTCAAATAACTTCTAACGAATTATAATAACTTTACCAATTCATAAAAGAACTCTAGCCATTCAAAAAAACGGACCAAACTTTGGAAAAAAGTGTCTAACCTCCCATGACTCCATTGTCATCTCTTTGATTTCTCCGGCGGTATTCACTCCTCCTTCTCGTCCTCCAATACCGGTTACCTCGGGCCAAATCTCCACCTCCTCTTCGATGACGCGAAATCCTCGGCCCTTGATAGCTTCCTCATCGAGTTCTCCGTAAATTTCACTCGCCCAAATTTGGAAGAAGTGATACAACTCGTCCGTTCTGTTAAAAAAAAAAAAGCACCAAAGAATGATATCTATTTCGTATGATCCGTACTCTTCTTGACTTCACGCGTACCACCATGAACCAGAACGAACTTAAATTTCTCCCGAATTTAAGATATCAGCACCGAATAAACGATAGCTATTTCATTCATGGAAAGTCCTTTTTTTTATTTCTCTGAATTCACCACACGCACCACCAAAACTACCAAAACGTCTAATACTGCAATATAGTGGACTAAGCGTGGGCCACACTCCTCCCAAACTTAGAATGTAGCACCGGAGAAACACGGTAACTATTTTGCTCAAGAAACTTTTTTTATATAATTCATTTGTACCGTAACTTCACCACAAACACTATCAGAGAGACCATATACTACTATAACAACAGCCTGTAAGTGTATACCACCAACTGAGAAACCACTACTTTGTAGTGGTTTAAGCGGAGGCCACGCTTCCTAAACTTATATATAGAGAGAATACGAAAACTTTCTAAAGATTAATATACGCAGATGTTTACCTATCTTTGGGAATGCTGAACCAGTATTCGGGTCGCATAGTTTTCTTGCCATAAGTCATAATCGGCGTTGTTCTGGGCATGGCCTTGTCTATGGGAGTGCCCATACGCAGACAGAGGTAAAGGGGAGATTCATCGCAAGACGATGCTGGTTTAGGAATCAACTCTGCAATGTTCATAATGAGCGGATAATTAGATGACAAATCACTTAAAATAATTATAATAATAATATTGACGATCATTAAAATAATTGATTGGTTAATTAACTAATTGCAGCCTCAAGATATTTCCGTTAAATTTAAGCGTTAATTATTAAAATTTCTATAATTTTAAATGTAATTTCTATTAAAATCTTAAGTTATTAATAATTATATGAATTTCATATATATATATATATATATATTAAAAAAAGTTCTTTACCTTAAATTTATTTTGTCAACAGGAGTTAATTAAAAAAGGTGACAGCTGGTGAAGTACAAAACGACACAAAACGGGGGTGTAGCGTAATTAACAGTGAATGGGAACGGGTGATAAGTGCAAATAAAATCTAATACTTTAGCGTAAAAGAATTTATTTAAAAGCGAAAATGAGTGAAAAGTATATTGAACGGGTAAAATGGGTGGACTAACATATATTGAAAATCATTTTCCAACTGCGTATTACGATAAAAATTTTCACTTAATAAGGCCCTTTAAAAAAGCTCCTTCTTCAATACTTATTTTAAACGGGTGAGAAATAATACTAATATTATTAGGATCTTTTCCTTTATAGCACCACCACCGGCTAGTAAAAGTATCCCACCCTACAACTTTACAATTTTCTTGGATCACCTGAAGATCAGGGCCCCCAGCCTCATTTACCAAATGATACCTTCGTTAAAACTAACGAAAATATCACGACTTAACCTAACCAGTCGTCAAGGGCGTACAGTTGACCTAACCGGGCATTCAATTTAATTTATTATTATATTTGATATTGTAAAGCAGAAAACAAGAATACATGGGGGCCCTGATCTTCGGGTGATCCTTTTTTTTTATGTAGGAAGGCGAGGCCAAGGCCAAATGCTCGCAAAAGTGCCCCTCCTATAGAAGAAGAAGAAGAAGAAGAAGAAGAGAGCCAAAATCAAGGTCCGGGACTTCCGAGATGCCTAAACACTCTGCGTTTCAAAGATGGGAGGTCATAGACAGGAGGAAAGATGGATTGAGGAAGATTGTTCCAGAGTTGACCGGTTGAGTAGATGAAAGACTGAAAATACCGATTAACCCTCGCGTTAGATAAATGGACAGAAAGGGAAAGGGAATGGGAAAGTGTAGAAAATGTGGTACTGCGTGCTCTCCTTAAAGGAGGAGGCATGCAGTTAGAGTTCAGAAGAGCAATGTCCGTTATGATAGCGATAGTAGAGAGAGAGTGAGGCAACATTGCGGCGAAACGAGAGAGATTGAAGACAATCAGTAAAAGGCGGGGAATTGATGACGAAAAGCCTTTGATTCCACCCGGTCAAATACGGCTCTGTGGGTTGAGCCAACCCACACACGAGAAGTATACTCCATACAGGGACGAACAAGACCCCTGTACAATGACAGCAACTGAGTGAGGGTGAAGAACCTGCGGAGGCGGTACAGCACACCTAACCTCTTAGAAGCTGTTTTAGAAAGAGAGTATATGTGGTATTTTCAGGAAAGATCACGAGAAAAGGAAGGATTCTGTTGTGTGTTGTTAAAGATAAAGGGATAGTTGTTGTGTGGAAGATTGTGACAAGTAGACAGATGGAGTTTTTGAGGTATTGAAAGCCACAAGGTTTTCTCTATCCCAATCAGATTTAGCAGAAAGATCAGAGGTCAGCTGTCCCATAGCCGTCCTATGCAAATCATGAAGTGACTGCTGTGAGGGACGCTTTGGGAAGCGGGTGGAGAAGTGAGTGAAGAGAAGAATCATCGGCATAGGAGTGAATAGGACAGGAAGTACGAATTAAAAGACCATTAATAAATGAAAGGAAAATAGTGGGTGACAGGACAGAACCCTGAGGAACACCAGTGTTAATAGCTTTAAGAGAAGAATAGTGGCCATCTACAACCGCAGCTATAGATCGGCCAGAAAGGAAATTAGAGATGAAGACACAGAGAGAAGGATAGAAATCGAAAGAGAGCAGTTTCGAAATTAAAGATTTGTGCCAGACTCTGTCAAAAGTTTTTGATATGTCTAGCGCAATAGCAAAGGTTTCACCAAAATCCCGAAAGGAAGATGACCATGAGTCAGAGAGATATGCAAGAAGATCGCCGGTAGATCGTCCTTTACAGAACCCATACTGACGATCTGAAAGAAGATTGTGAGAAGAAAGGAGTTTAAGAATCTTCCTATTAAGGATAGATTCAAAAACTTTGGAAAGGCAAGAAATCAAAGCAATTGGACGATAGTTGTAGGGTTGGGAGTGGTCACCCTTCTTTGGGACAGGCTGAATGAATGCGAACTTCTAGTAGGAAAGAAAAGTACCAGATGAGAGACAAAGACGAAAGAGTTTGCCTATGCAGGGTGTCAGCACAGAAGCACAGTTCTTAAGAACAACAGGAGGAACACCATCAGGCCCATACGCCTTCCTAGAGTTCAGTCCAGATAGGGCAGAGGAAACACCTTCAGAAGAGATTATAATTTCAGACATAATAAAGTCAGAGGGGGAGGAGATGGAGGAACAGCAACGGAATCGTCTATGGTTGAATTGTAAGTGAAAGTTTCGGCGAAGAGTTCAACTTTACCAGGAGAAGAGACGGCAACTAAACCGTCGGAATAGAAAAGAGGAGGGAAAGAAGAGGAAGTAAAGTTGTTGAAGAGGTTCTTAGCTAGATGTTAGAAAGAGCGAGAAGAATTAGAATTGGATGGATTTTCACATTTTTGTAGGATGAAAGAATTTTTGGCGAGTCGAAGAACAGATTTTGCACGATTCCGGGTAGAAATATAAGCTGAGTTAGAGTCAGGAATCGGATAGCGACGGTACCTTCTGAAAGTCTCCTCTCTGGTGCGGATAGCATCAGAACAAATAAAGTTAAACCAAGGTTTTTTGCATTAGTAGTAGGAATAGAATGCGGAATTTATGCCTCCATGCCCAAGAGAATCCCCTCCATGGTGCGCGCAGCACACTCAGAAGGGCCCCGGCCACGGAAGCAATAGTTATTCCGTGAGAAATCACAGAGGCCTAAGGGCTTCCCAAGTAGCGGCGCCAAAGTGCCAAAGACGTCTTCTCTTTGGAGGATCCAAAGGCCGAATTGGTGCGATAGGACAGGAAACAGATATAAGATTGTGATCGGAGGAGCCCAATGGAGAAAAGTGTTTGACAGAGTAAGAAGAAGGATGAGTGGTAAGAAATAAATCCAGATTGTTGGGCCTATCTCGAAGGCGATTGCGGATATGAGTAGGGTGCTGTACAATCTGCTCTAGGTCATTTAGGATAGAAAAGTTGTAAGCTAGTTCACCAGGGATGTCAGTGAAATGGGAGGAAAGCCAAAGGTGGTGGCGAACATTGAAATCTCCTAAAATGGAGATTTCAGCAAAGGGAGAGCGGGAAAGAGTGTATTCAACTTTCGAAGTGAGGTAGTCAAAGAATTTTGGATAGTCAGTAGAATTAGGAGAAAGGTAAACAGCGCAGATGTATTTAGTTTCAGTTTGGCATGTAAGCCATAACCAGAGGGTATGGAATTCAGAAGATTCGAGTTAGGGAATACGAGAACAAGTTAGGTCATTGCGTACATATACGCACCATCCACCTTTAGAGTGACATTGAGTATGGATAAAATAAAAGGATACAGAAAAGGGGTTGTTATCAGTCGCCCCAGACACCTGAGTTTCAGTGAGGAAAAGAAGATGAGGTTTAGAGGAGGAGAGGTGGTGTTCAACAGATTGAAAATTTGAGAAAAGGCCACGAATGTTGCAGAAGTTTAAGAAAAGTGAATCAGACAGAGGTCCAGAACATCCCGAATGGGCGGTAGCAGATCCAGGCCCGCTACCCCGGTCTGCGTTCCCGGTATCGGCAGGGGTAGGGGGGGGGGAGCCAGAAGTGGGGACATTTGTGGTCCCCTCCCAGGGGACTCCGAGGCTCTTGAAGTTGATGCCATTTTTTTTTTAAATTTGGGAAGATTATGTGGTGTGTAAGATGCATGTGTATGTAGTGAGGAATAGGGAGAGAAGTGTGTGTGTGTGTGTGTGTGTGTGAGAGCATGTTGAACTGCTCACAGGGTAAATGAGACACGATAAAAGATCAGTTGAAGAGGACAGTGAGAGGAGAAACGTGAGTTCCAGCACTCCCTATCTTCCGTCTAACTTCCCACCCCCGGAGTACTTCCCTGGTCGATTGGTGTCTACAATCTCCTCTTCCTAATGAGACGTGAATGTAAAAATTAACCAAATGGTTAGGTTAACTGAATGCCCGGTTAGGTCAACTATACGCCCTTGACGATTGGTTAGGTTAAGTCGTGATATTTTCGTTAGTTTTAACGAAAATATCACAACTTAACCTAACCGACTGTCAAGGGCGTACAGTTGACCTAACTGGGCATTCAATTAACCGAGCATTCAATAATTTTCCCCGTAGGTTTCGATTAATATCGTTAGTTTAATGAAACTTTATAACCCCCTCATTGTTTTGTTGTCTGTATCAAAATTGTTACTCACTGAAAAGAAGAAATTAGGGGTGCTACAAACGAAAAGATCACATTATTATTATTATTATTAAATTTTTAATTCTTCATAAATCGAACTACACATACATTAATATGAAGAAAATAAATATTACAAATTTTTTTTTTAACTATATGTAGATGATTCTTCAAAACTATTTATTATCCAAATAAAATACTAAATTAATTTTGAAATATATTAATGTAATTTTTGTGAGAAATTATCTCGTATTCTGAGAATTCCATTAACGATTTTTTCCCATACGAGAAAAAAAGGGTTCATTGATATTGGATAGAATTCTTGCCTGTTTAAATCCTTCAAGTTATATCCGAAGCCTACTTATATCTAGTCGGTCCATGTTGATATTTTAATATATAAATAATTTTGAACGGAAAATTTTAAGCCAGTGAGACCTTATTTAACATTTACGTTAAGCTCACGAACCACTTAGATTTTGAGCGCAGCTTCAAAATTTTTTGTTCCGCACTGGCTTTGGATGTGAAACTCACAAAAATGACCGTGATTGCTTCGTAAATTTAAGGATTGACTGCCTTTTCCTCAGTTTAACAAAAGAATAAGAAATTTTGCGCGAACGTGATCTGACTAGACACGGGTAGGCTTTGTTATATCAGTGAGCGGCGATTGCGTTAAGATTACTACACGAATTAGGCAATTTTAGAATCAACCACGTAATCTTAATTGCTTTTTTATTGGATGGCGATTACTTCACACGAAATCAGTTAAAATAACTCCGTAATTTTTGAAGTGAAGAATTTGAAAGATCTCAATTCTTTAACTTTGGCTATACGAACTGACGAAAGATCTATTTAAAAACTTTTTCCCGAACGATTCACGATCAGTTAAATCTCGTACATCAACCCATTTCACCGTTTTCCCGAGTAACGAAAATGATGGGCCAATATGGAACCAATATTGATCAATGGACCAATAATGACCAATATATATTCGTTACTCGGGTCGCGTATAGCGACTTATTATTATTATTAAAGCTCGCGGGAATATATTTGTTCCATTAAAAATTCGGCTGAAGCGAGTTACGTAATAAATTCATTTAGGAATTTATTAAACAGTTATCGTTTTTCTCCTTTTGGAAAGAAAAGCCACATTACGGTATAATATTGAAAGAATGAAGGCAATAATTAGAAAAATTCCCGCGAACTTCCCTCAATAAACATACAGAAACAAGAAGCACGTAGTTACTACGCGTAATATCCTAAACAGCAAAACGTGAAAAATAACTAAAATTAAAATTAACTCTTCCTAAACCACTAACAATCAAACAAAATACGTACAATTAGTTACACGCACTTTCCTTTGGTATTAAGGACTGGCCAATTTTCTACAGAAAGAATTTAGTTTACAAAATGCGATTGAGATTAAGGTACTAAATAAAGCGTATAGGAATTTTTCTTTTTTTCTGCGGGAAATTAGTCTCATTTTAACACATCTCAAAGAAGAGGCTACTCATCATACTGCGCCAATTAAGTTTCATACCCTTCATAAAATTCATATTTTGGGATTGAATTGGAGAAAATTTGCAATTTTTTTCCTTTATATAAAGCTGAAAAGTGTTGCTGCGTATCAATTTTGGAGGAGTAACAAATTCAAAACGAGCATTCCACTTCAAACAATAATAATAAGTTTTCATAAATGGCTCTAACTAAATGAAGAAGTCAAAGTTTTGAAAATAAACTCTTTTACGGGTCATACTTTTGACTAATTTCAGTATTAGGAACATTGTGAAAATATTTAAAATCAAATCCTTTCATGGCCTCGATTCCATGAAAGCAATTCATAGCGACATTTTTACATTTACGAAAACTTTATAGTCATTTCCCATACTTCTTTTTAACTTTGAAGAGCTTTTTTGTCTTATAACAAGCGTCTACATACGTAATAAACTGTAACTTCATTATTACGTAGACATATTCTGACAAAACAGTATAAGGGACTTAAGGAGTTATGATGTAAAAATATTTAACCTCCTCTAGTTGGTCACCGTTGGTCTTATTCAACGTATATATATATATGTATATACAGTATATATATACATACATATATATACAGTATGTGTGTGTATATATACATATATATATATATGTGTATATATACGTATACATATATATATGTGTATCCCCGCAAGGGGGTTCTAAGCTCGTGCTCTTGAGTGCTCTTTGTGCTCGTTTGTACGTGCTTGTTCCTGGAGGTTTCACGTGCGCCCTCCCGGCCCTAGCACCCAAGGATGATGGGGCTCGACCCTGCAGTCCTTGTCATCCTTGGTCTTTTTCCACTTCGACTGTCCCTCCACCCTTTCTTTTTCCTCTGTCTTTCCTCTCACTTTTTCTTTGTTTTTCCGCTGAGATATGCCCTTTAAATAGAGGCGAATCGGTTCTTCCTGAACTAAAAAAAAAAAAAAAATATATATATATATATATATATATATATATATATATATATATATATATATATATATATATATATATATATATATATATATATATATATATATATATGAAAATTATTTCACGAAAGTAACACGTGAAAAATATTTATGATGAATAAAACCACGAAGGAAAGGAAACACAGATGGTGCTCAAGCGCTTTCGTCTAATGACACCATCTGTGTTTCCTTTCCTTCGTGGTTTTATTGCTCGCGAGCACTATAGTGAAGCCCTTGACCCCTCCTGCATCATAAAAAGCAATTTATTTTATCAAACATAGCAATGAATGTTTAATGTGCATGAAAAGGTTAAGAAACCCTGCTCTATATATATATATATATATATATATATATATATATATATATATATATATATATACACAATGTTAGAACATTCAGAAAAAGGTAATGTACAAAATTAAATACCTATTTAAATAAACCACAAAAAAATACTTTGTAGGCGCCTAAAAAATAGTGTGTGTGTGTGTGTGCTTTAATACAGGGATTCTTAACCTGATGCTCGCGAGCACCAAAGTGCTCTTTAAGTTGTGTGCAGTGCTCTCCACCATCACCTAAAACTTTGCTCGCGAGCACTATAGTGAAGCCCTTGACCCTTCCTGCATCATAAAAAGCAATTTATTTTATCAAACATAGCAATGAATGTTTAATGTGCATGAAAAGGTTAAGAAACCCTGCTCTAATATAACGATAGGCCCCCTCTTTTCTACTGATATTTCATTAACTGTAAAATAATTATGAATAAACTTTTCAATTTCAAACGTAATAATGGCAGTCCCATTGTTTTCGAGGTCCAAAGCAATGAGACCACGCAACTATGTAAAACAATACTCAAATAACTTTCTATTTATGTTATAATATGTTAAGTAATATAATTACAGCTATAATATAATCTAACTATTATTATATTTAAAGTTAATCGGGAAATGAACTTTGTTTTGAGTTTTCTTACTACAGTATATATATATATATATATATATATATATATACACACACTTTGGTCCAGTAATAACGCCGAGGGTGCACAAACAGTAATATAAACGAGACTCTCTGAGAGATATCTAATAATTTTGGGACCGATTAAATTTAATAACAAACGCGATTTCTTGACTAGAAAATCCCAAATGCTTAGTTCAAATTTGGGTTCTTGACGCCTAAATACGATAGTGAAGGAGAAAATTTCACAACTAGAACCGAGTCTTAAAAGTATAAAGTAAATGCGTAAGAAAAAAGCTCTTCAAAATTGTGCTTTTCAAACTAAAGGAAATGCTTCAACGTTTGTAATACGAAAATAGACTGATGAACTATTGTGAAATTACTAGGATATAAAGTAACAGGTTTTAATTCTTTCTACCAGTTACTTTACGTTCAAAGTGTTTTAATAAGAGTGCGCATTTAAATAAGGTATACGCAGGTTGGTGAAAGTAAACATAGAGAGTGTGGGCGGCACCAATTTTATCAGTCTGTCAAGGCAGTTGTAATACGTATTAAAATTGAGAAAATCCTTCATAAACTGAATTTCTAGAATTACTGCGTCGACAGTGCTGGTAAAGAGGCAGTTGAATAATAATAACAGTCTTCACTGATATTAACGACCATACTCTTTCCTGGCTTTCGCAAAACTAGGGTTATATACTGATGGTTCACTGCGGAGCTACTCTAAGTTGCAACAGTCTTTCTATATATGTTCAAGCTCTAACATCTAGGTCTACTCATCTATCCATGAATGCGGGATGCGAGAATTTTGGGTAAAATCTACAAAGAAAATATGGTTGTGGGGAGTATGCCTCTGTCGTCTCAAAAGCACGTTTATCCTCTGATTAAACAATTTTTAATTCAAGGTTAAATTGATTAAAGTAGTTTTAGATTATCATGCGTGTTAATAACCTATTAGTCCCAGTTACTGATAAGTTTAGTCAGGGTTCTTAAGCTTTTAGACTACAGAACAGTGCCTATACTAATGACAAAAGTACGAACTTGAGTGGTGGTCTCCCTCTGTTGCGTTTCTCCAGCGCTCTGTTGGTTGCGGCAGAAAGATTCCAAATGTTTAGATTTAAAGTTCTCAGTAATAATGTTTAGGGAGTGTTTAGTTTTCTTTATAAAGACATTTTAAAAGGTTATGTGACAAAGGGGATATAGAGCTTTACGTGGGATCACAACCGTGTGCGGGTCACTAGCTACATCATCTGAACGCGGAGGACGGTTAACCATCCACCTACTGAACAGATACAACGCCGTTTAACCTCGCTGATCTAACGGGAAGCGGTGTTGCGACGTGATCACGACGTAGCTCATATAAACAACAAGAAATATTTTACTGTAACTAATAAACGTTATAATACCGTATTCATTTCGAGAAAAATCAACAAGATTATGTTTAAACCCTTTGCGAATACATTATTTATAAACATTAAGCGAAATAGTATCACAAAACTGTAAGCATAATGATCACTTAGCGTTGAATAGCGAGATAAGGGTACTGCTAAAAAGTACGCTGTATTTTATCAGTACCTACCTACATTTAATCATTTAAACGTAACAACCTCAAACATAACACACAAACACCACACACAAAAGCCATAAAACAGCAGATACAACAGCTCAACACAGAAATAAACAACAAACTTACCCACTCTAACAGCGGCATTCACGCCTCACACGCGGCTATCTGTCGTAGCCAAAATAATATCCCAACATATACACAACAAGCTAACATTCTAGTTAATCACTACGCAAAGATAAGTCACTTAAACAGAGACAACAACCAGAAACAGGCAGACAGACAAACAGTCAGACACAAGAAAACCTACAGACTCGACACGACCATTACACCCTTCAATACAGACCAGACCACCAAGATCATCAAAAACATTAAGAATTCGAAGGCTACTGGACCAGACAACGTATCTAACATAAACCTTAAACACTTGGGCCCACAGGGGAATACTAGCTCTCACAAACATCAGCACATGTTCATACCAACACTGTATTATTCCTGACATATGGAAACAAGGTAAAATTATTACACTATTCAACCCAAACAAAAATCCAACAGAACTAGCTTCCTATAGACCCATTACTTTACTATGCACACCTTCCAAAGTAACAGAAAGACTAATATTACAAATCATCAACCCACACATACCACTATCGCCTACTCAACATGGATTCAGACCTCACCACTCAACCACGACATTACTCACTAACCTCACGCAGCACATCATGGATGGCATCAACTCCAGACGACCAGCTCAACGTACTCTATTAGCAACAATAGACATTAGTAAAGCATTTGATGCTATCCCACGCTTCCCTCTCGTAAACAAAATACTCAACACAAACATGCACAATAACACCAAAAGGTGACTGAGCAACTATCTTTCAGGAAGATACTCGCATGTCACATTTAATGGTAAGTCATCCAAAAACAAGCTTTTTCCGAACGGGGTTCTTCAAGGCTCTGTTCTCTCACCAACATTCTTCAACTTATACATGCATGACATTCCAATACCCATAGATAACAAGCTTACCTTATCATCATATGCAGATGACATCACTCTAACATCCACCAACAACAACATCGACACCGCTACAAATATACATAAACAGTATACAAGACTGGCTCACACACAATAGACTCAAAGTAGCGCCCACAAAATCAACCATCACCTTGCTTACAAGCAACAAAAGAACACCAGATAACTCCACAGATTACACTAAACAACACTAACATCCCACACCCTCACAGGACCAAAATACTTGGGGTCACATACAACACATCATTATCTTTTGCAAACCACATTCAGGACATTAAAAACAAATGTACGTCAAGATTTAACACGCTTAGGGTACTAACAGGCACAAACTTTGGACATCAGCAGGAAACAACATCACTCATATACAAACAATATATTCGCTCAGTTATGGACTATGCTAGTCCATGCTGGGCACCCATTATCTCAAACACACACATAAACACCTTACAGACAATACAAATCAACGCACTTCGTATCATTACAGGATGCATTCAAACAACACCAATAGAACACCTGCACACAGAAACAAAAATATTGAAAGTTAGGGAACACAATTCATGGCAGCAGCGACAACTAACCCACAACACCCTTACCACTACATGTACAATCGCACCGACACCTCGCACCATTAAGGTAACACCAGAGAGACATTATAACCAAATACTCCATTCCATACCACGCCCCACAAACCTCACACAGTACAGAAAACACATACACATACACAACTAACCCACAAAGCACTGACACGACTCGGTCCGAATGCGGTCCTAGGTGCGAAGCCGCCACCTATTGACAGGTCAGAGACCAGCCTGAGCAGATTGGATCGAGTTAACTTAGTATGATTCCGATGTGGACATCACCCCAACTTACAGACATATAAACACAGACTAGACAACTCCACAGACGACACCTGCCACCTGTGCCAGGACACACCACAAACAATTGAACACATTATGACAGATTGTACCGCTCTAGCACAACATAGAACACAACACAACATCACTAGTGTATTAAACCTCTGGTCCACTCCGGAGAGGGCTTGCTGGATCAGGGTGGGCTGATCGGCTAACCAACAACAACAACATTTAATCAGACCACGCTTCTTCAAAATTTCATACTCTTTTGCGACACCGAAAGAGTCAATCAGTCTGCAAATTTACAAAAATCTCGCAGCCATCAAAATTTTGAGCTTCGCATTCAAACCATTGAGTCAAAGGTTGTGAAGCTGGATTCAAAATCTAAATGGCTCGTGAATTTCAGTAAATGTTAAAAGTTTCTGTTCAAAATCCTGAATATAAAATTATTTAAAAGTTATAATGTGAGCGTGGACCGATCAGATATTGGTAGGCTTTGATTTTATGACGAGATGTGTTTTTGTGACGTTATAATGAACAAGGGGAGGTCCGAACACTATTTCACACGTTTATGTATTACATTTTGTATCTATAAATACGTAATTACATATGTTTATAATGCGCATTTTTGTTTTACATACACACACACACACACTTTTATATATATATATACAAAGGTGGGCAGTTGCGGCGCAACTTGCGGCGCAACATTTTTGGTTGCGCTTGCGCTTGCGGCGCAACTTTTTGAAAAGGGTCGCGCTTGCGCGTGCGGCGCAACTATTTCAGCAGAGTTGCGGTTGCGGTTGCGGTTGCGGCGCTACAAAAATTGTTGCGCGTGCCCACCACTGTATATATATATATGGTAAATGACCACACTAGGTAACTGGGTTTGTTCATCACATGATTCATGTACGAAATCTCTTTAACCACTGAAAGGATTACTTAAATAACCTGAATAAAGGTCTAAATTAAGCCCTTAGCGATTAATATTTTACACCAACTACGCCCACAAAGATCTAATGGTACCCTAATTGACTATATATATATATATATATATATATATATATTATATATATATATATATATATATATATACTATATATATACACACCAATCTCCTCTCACTAATGTTTATTACAGTGAATATAGATAAGCACATGGGAACACAACACCAGGTGCACAAAAACGCTTGAAAAGACAATGAGCACAACGAGAGAGGAAGGAAATATTGGAGAACTAACGTACCTATCTCATCTAAGGAAGGGTAGTTGGGTGCTACGACTACCATGGAGGAAGAATAACAAGGACGAGAGAAAAACACACATTAATATGAATACCCTTAATAAGTTATTCGCGATTAAGGAGCCGAATAAGCCATAAGCCAAACTGAGAAGTTTGCCAGAAATTTACTAGATCTGGTGCGTCACTTTTCAAGCAAAATTATTATTTTTAAATCTGGTATAGTGTCACTTTAGAAATTAAACTAGAATACCACTCGATGGGCTATTTGCATCTCTTTTTCCCCGTTTCTCTTATAGGACTTGGAATCCTTGCACTCTTTTTTGAATTTGTGCATCACTTCTGCCAAACTTCTCATACTGGGCTATAAGCAATGTAAAGATTCCAGAGAGACACCTTTTTGTGATATTAACAAAATAATAATAATTTTGATTCATTATACAGAAATTCATTGTTAAATAGCGAGGAAAAACACTTAAATGCGAGGTATTGTTACTATTATTGGTATACAGTATTAAAGCCTCTAATTTTCTGAATTCATTCTTTAATGGTACGGTACTGAAATTTTATTTCATTATAAAAAAAAAAAATCCATTTTATTCGATTATAAATAATTTTCCTTTTTAGTCCACTACAAAATTCGATGCCATCAAGAAATGTAGAGCTATTCAGAAAATTAGAGGCTTTAATTAAAATCGTATAGCAAAATACAAGCTGATGTTAAGTTCCCCCATTATTATTTATTATTATTATTATTATTATTAAGACTAAATATGTTGAGGAAGGACATTATCAGTGGTGGCTTTAAAATACTAACTTTTCATGGGAAATAACTGAATTTTTCTATATTAAAATGAATCAAAACACGCCATATTGTAACTTTTATAAATTAAGAATATGACGTAATAATTGTCTCAATTTTAAGAAAATAAAAGTTCATTTAAAAGAAAACCCTTCTTGATACAGTTTGCTACGGAAGGAAAGCACGCACAAAACTGCTTACTATCACTAAAACATCGAAGTAACTAATGCAATATACATTCCACTCAGATAAAACGGTTACCTTTATTTACCGTACCCACGATAATTATCTACACTATATAATCAACTAAAAACAATACCCACGTAACAAAGAGATACTGGTCCACTGTTCAACCAATGAATCAACACTGGTTCAATATTCAGCCAATATGTTATACCAATACTGCCCAATCGACTTTGTTATTTGGGTAGTTAAGACAGGATAAGAGACAAGATCAAAAATGTCTAACAGTGTTGTTAATTCTGAAAATGTTTCTAAGTCAGTGTTTCCCAACCAGAGTGCCAAAAACGTCTCTTAACGAACCATAGTGCCAAAAAACGTCTCCTAACAAACCAGTGCCAAAAAACGTCTCCTAACGAACCAGTGCCAAAAAACGTCTCCTAACGAACCAGAGTGCCATAAACACGCTCACTAAACTTAAAAAATAATATTAAATTCCACAAAAAAGATGGTAGGTTAAAATAAAAATATTCTATTTTCAAAACTCTATTAATTGAAAGAGTAACTCGATTTAGATAGAAATAAAAAAATAACCTAAAATAGTTCTTAGTAATTATTATTATTATTATTGACATAAAGGTAAAAATAAAGTACTAAATATGAAAAGGGGCGGGACTAAACATCCAGTAAAAGTAGGGTTCATCGAGATGTTATACAGTCTATTTTACAACAACTATCGATGGGCATTCAATACCCGATTACTGGGTATGCCATTTATCCAATCGGCGAATCCGAGTTAACAAAACGGGCAAATGTTAGTTTTTAGTTAAAATGTTCAAGAACCCCATAAAAACATCCGGAACTCCCGATTACCCCATAAAGGGAGGACGAGTGGGCATGAACTCCCGAAGGATTCACCCAAAATCGAACTCGGGACCCATACGTTTCGAGTCCAGTTAATAATAATTATTAGATCGTGTGGCTATATAACTGAGTTTTTGACTCAATTCAACTTAAAAGAACTTCTTTTGACCTAACAAAGTTCTATAACTTCTTAAGACCTCCCCCCCCCCATCCCCCAAAAATCTTAAAGTACAACCAACTAAACAAATCTTGGAAGGTGTAATAACTAACAATTTTTGAGATTGTTCAACCTCCTTCGTAACGGCAAAGGTCACGAGACGGAGGGGTCCTATATACGGCTTTACGCGGGACTCGGACCATCTACGGGTAGCTAAATCATCCGAACGCGGGAGATGGTCACCCATACAACTATTGAGCAGACGCAATGTCGTTTAAAAGTTTAGAAAGATCAAAAATACTTACTATCGAACGACGCAAAGAGGTCAGGCATGTCATCCATACTGACCATACTTTTAAGCCCAAATTTTGGCCCCTCCTTAAACTGCTCCCTCTTGTGAGCTTGTTGGGCGCTGGAGAGTTCTCCGGGGATCGAGGACGAAGAGTTGGTATGAGTGTGTTCCCCTCCTTGGGCGGAAGGACGTCGAACGAAGTCTAAAGAAGTTCGTCTGACGAAGCGAAATAAAGCAATAGTAAAGTTTTCTCGCTTTAAAAGAAAGATTTCAGCGTGTATAAATAACTTAACGAGCATTTTATCATCATTAAATAAACGGGAAATAAGGGAAATGGCACCAGTGACTTCTGCAAAATCTTCAAAATTGCGAGCAAATAGCCGGAAACATCGTAGTCACCCGCATTTTGAAGCGTTTATATCATTATGATTGATTCAAACAAGAACTATGGCAAGACATTTCCTTGACGAAGACACCTTCGGATACTCGGAGATATGACGGTTAGATAAATGCATCAGGACTCAAACAAGGTCGTTAAATGTGCGTGCGACATTCCATCGCCAGACACCTTTAATTCAACGCTCTTAATCGCGTATCTTAATCATTAACATCAATCTCTACGCATGCCACTACTCTACCCAACAACAACAACGACAACAACAACAACAACAACGACAACAACAACAACGACAACAACAACGCTTGTTGATCGAGAGGAATCGAGAAGAGGAGTAATCGAAGTACTTCAAGGGGGTACGTTGAAACGAGAGAGAGAGAGAGAGAGAGAGAGAGAGAGAGAGAGAGTTACAAGGAGTTACAAGGAAAAGAAGTACCTCAAAAGGCCTTGCGGCCCATACCGAGGAGGTACCAATGGCAACGGGTGCCAGAGAGAGAGAGAGAGAGAGAGAGAGAGAGAGAGAGAGAGAGAGAGAGCCACGGAACACCGATGCTTTGAAGCGACGATTCTTACCCCATAAAAGGTCGCCGGGCGCTCGCTTCTCCTTATCGGAGTCTTGGGGGGCATTTTGCTGCCTGCGCCCCAAAGAGGAAGGGAAGAGGGAGGGGGTGGAGGAAGATAGGGAGGAGAAGGGGGGGCGGGGGGAATGGGAGGGGCACGCATCGGAGATGTCCCTCACCGACCCACTTCCGCCGGACGTCTCTGAAGGAGAGCGAGTGAACAGACCACTACCGAAGTCGGCCAAGTACTTTGGAGAGCTATCACGGGGGGTAAAATGGTCTTAGGGAAGGGGGAAAGGGGAAAAGGGAGGCAACTTTAGGGGTTTCGTAACTCCATTTTTGAGAGGAGGGGGAGAAACGAAGGGTCCCCCACAAAAACAAAAATAGAGATTGTTAAAGAAAAATGTGATAAATGGAAACCAATTTCATTTTATATAAAAGTGAATAAAAGAATTTATAATTAATTTTGAAATGTTGCGTGGTTGTGGAAGTGTTAAACAGTGAATTTGTAATGAAAAAAATAAACGAATAACGCGTAATGAAAAAAAATGAACGACTAATGAAAGAAATGAACGTGCAATGAAAGAAATGATCGTGTAATGAAAATGATCATGCGATGAAAAAAGTAACACGCTGTGGAAGAAATGAACGTGTAATCAAACAAACGAACGCGTAATACGTGACTTTGTAAAGTAATGAACGGGTAATGAAAGGAAGTAAACGCGTAAGGAAAGAAATGAGCGTGTAATCAAAGAAAATGAACGCGTAATGGGAGAAAGTTCATTAAATGACTATACACTCAGCCTATACAGTATGTCGTGAAGGAAGGAATCTTTTTGAAGTTTCTCTTCAACCCGAAAAGAGGCAAATTGGTCGAAGATAAAATTTATAAAATGCCTTTAAAGAAATACTAAAATGTATTAATTAATAACAACCTTAAAAATAAACAAAAAAAATCTATTAATCTATTATCTACTTAGTTTAATATTGCATATAAAGAATTAACTACTCGACAAGCTTAAATTTTGTTAAGTGAAAATTGCGAATTGTTACTCTGAAAAACGAACCACAAACGAGAGTGAAGTTGCGGAAAGGTGAAAGAAAGAATAGCACAATTCAATGCATGAACTGAACGGCGGGAAATATAAATTAGTCTAATTGTAAATGATAAATAATGCTATAAAGGTGCACAATATAGATAATAAAGCATTGTTCATAGACTCATTTATACATTCCCAAACGTTCGTATAGGGAACAGCACTGTTATAAGGAGATAAAATGCTTTAGCGAAGAAGAAGAAGAAGAAGTTGGAAGAAGTAGTTGAGAGAAGAAGACGAAATATTTGGAAGAACTGGAAGTAGTAGTAGTAGTTGAAAGAAGAAGTGGAAGAAGAAGCGTTATTTACAGGGTAACCATAATGCTTTTCATTATCTCGTATAATATCTAATTGGAATAAAAAAATTCTAATTGAGAAACTGTTTTAACGACTTAATTCAATCGAATGAATGTCTATTTCTTTCTAATTTAAAACTATTACACTGAACGATTTCTGTATAATTTTTACCATTATACAGGGTGTCCCATAAGTCCGGTGTCGAAGGAAAATGTATTTTAAATTAACTTTACAAAAGTAATATATTAGAACTAAAACAAATGCGCAAATTGATATCTCGTTTTGGGACCTTTTTTTCGTTGCGGGTAGAATAACACGGGTGATAATAATAATATGGAAATGAGTTACTACACTCGCGAGAAAAAAGCCTCTGGAGGCCTTTTCCTCACGAGCGTAACTCATTTTCATATCAGCCATTGCGCGTTATTCTACCCGCAACAAAAAAACAAGGTCCCAAAACGAGACCTAATTGAGCATTTGTTTTAGTTCTAAAGTATTACTTTTGTAAAGTTAATTTTAAATAAATTTTCCTCCGATACCGAATTTATGGGTCACCCTGTATATACCCATTTAAGGGATAACTTAAAAAAAAAAAAATAAGTAATGTAATACGTAATAAATATAAAGTATCGTCATTGAAGTTGCGCGTAGAAGCGATCAATGGAAAACGAACCTCGTCAACATATTCGACACATTCGACATATTGAAGACATTACTAAACATTCCTTGTCTGTTGGCGTCGGTAATGTCCCCCGCCACTGGTCCCGGATGAGCGCCTCCCGCCGTACCCATCCAGCTACCGCCAGCGGGCGCTGATGAAGGAATACCCTGTTGGTGGCTGTGTCCCACGCTCTCCTTGGCATCCGCACTAAAGCTCTCCATCCACGAAAGGGGATACGAGATCCTCTTGAGCACCTGTGGAGATAATCGCGTTGTGACAATCCGAGAGACGAGTGAATTTCTATATAATTTACTTTCTCTTCAGCTTTACCTATGGCTATCCAACGTATAGGATATAAACGGGGTCTTCATTTTGGGACAACGTTAAAAATTGTGACATCACCAGCTTCACCTCCGTGTGAAGAGAGACCAACGCACGAAACAACATAAGGTAAGGTTATGAGGAATCTCCTAATGTTACTGAGAGAGTACTGAGTATATATATGTATATATTATATATATATACCTTTGGTGTTAACCTTTGGTTAGCTTCCGCCCGAATTGTTCATTCTGACGAAGATCAAGCTTTTCACTCCACCTTAGACCTACAGTTTAACGTGGAATCCGAATCACGCCCCATCAGCAGCCCAGCGTCTTAACCACTAGGCCACTTAGGGTACCCATTTATGTACCAACCACTTTTTTCTTTATTGTGTGGAAGAATGAACAGCTGGGTTTTGCTGCGCGCCGGCTGCCGTCGGGTCTCGAACCCGGGGCCGATGGATTCGTAGTCAGCGACGCTAACCACTACACCACCGAGGTATATATATATATATAT
>JAJOZX010011580.1:0-90000 GCA_023014485.1 Bathynomus jamesi | reverse complement strand
GGCAGATAAAACAAAAGGTTACTTCAAACTAAAAACACAAAGTTGCTTCAGTAACTAATTAATTTCAGTGACTCTCATTGACAAAAACAGTTACAAATAACTATAATATATTTATATACAGTGAACAACTGTAAGTGTTTTTCATCAGTGTGAACAAAGATACGAAAATACTGTGGGTAAATAATAACCTCTCAAAATTTCTCTCGCCTTCCTCAGTCTCCTATTACGTAGTATACAGTGACGAATGCACTGTAAATCATACTGTAAATTCGTAACTCGTCTCAGAGTGTTATGAAGACCAATTTACTAAACCATTAAATAACAAACGCATATTTGAAACATAAAGGCCTTAACTCTTTCTAAAATACACTTACGGTGAAGTTACAGTAAAGATCCGAACACGATAAATATAGTAAATGCGCCTGTAAAAATATGTAATCCAGTCTTTAAAAAAATTGTACATTTATCTTAAACTGTAAAAAGATAGTAAACTGGTCTTCCTACGAAGATATCATAAAGTGATTCAAAGTATGTGACAATCGTGACATCAAATGCGAGTTTCCGATAACGTTTCGTCTGGAGCCTCACCTCGGATTTGGCCTTAACTACCCCATATTTCCTTCGTCGAGGCGACACACTACCCAGAGAGGTTTCCGTTTTCCATCCGTTTCGACCCTTATTCAACCACTTGAATATAGGTAAGAGTAAATCAACAGGTATTTCATTCAACAGGTTATGAATGAACATAGCAATGAGTAGGTCAACAGAGAATCTCGCTTCAGTTACTGTATGTATAGTACGTATATATTGGGAAATTCCGCTAACAACGCTTTAAACAGTATCTCTGTCATCGAAAAACGTGCAATGGGGTTATTATTTGATGCTCATTTCCACGATCATTCTAGTGCATTATTTAAAGAACTAAAAATACTAAAGTTCAAAGATCTGTAATCAAAGTGGCACGTTTTATTTTCATTTTAAGAGTGTAAGAACAAAATCATTAACTTACAATGGATAAATAGATATTTCGTAACTAATCAAGAAATCCACTCATATTGGACTAGAAATAGATTAAAACGTGTTATTCCTCAATTTGGATCGTCTTCATCTCAAAAATTACCCATTTTCATTGTACTGAAACTATGGAATGATTTAAATGCTGATATAAAAAAATATTGTGAATGTAAATTCGTTTGAAACCACGTTGAAATCGCGATTAATAATGGAATACTAATAGAAATCTAGGATTAAATGTATATAACTCTATTACTTATTCGTTTCTCGTGTCTAATCTAGGATTAAATGTACGTTACTCGTTATTATTCATCTCTTATGTTTAATATTGATTTCTTTGATTTCTTCGTTATCGTACCTTCAATAATGACTTTGTATTTGTTTCATGTCTATAATAATAACTTAAGATTAATATATATTGTCATTAATAATTCTTATTAACGATTTATATATTATTTATTAATTAATTAATTAATTAATTAATTAAGAGTAATAATAATAATAATAATAATAATAACTGTTTTATTTTTAATTAAGAGCCAAGTATAGCCTAAAGCTTAAGGGCCAAATTAAACAGAGTCCAATTTCACAATGTCAAAATTATCGTAACAAAAATTGTAAAACTGTATTTATTTTATCAATAAAGTTTATTCAATTCAATACAATATATATTCTTCCGGAATAGTAAATGAATCATGTCTGAAAAGGTTTTCACTTTCACAGAACGATATTTTGTGGGGTTGTTTAATCTACATAACGGCAAAGGTCACGTGACGGAGGAGACCGCCATCTTGACGTGGGATCAGAATCTCTGGATACGAAGGACGGTCACCCATCCAATTACTGAGCAGACTGAACTTCGTTTAACCTCACTGATCTACGAGAAGCAGCGTTGCGGCATGACCGAGATGGATTAGAGATTTATGAATTATCCAACCAGGGACCGTGTTCCACTTCTTCCAAAGGCTGACTAATCAAAACTTAAATTTTTTGTAAATCAATATGAGAAGGGTCTCAAAGGCAGTTTTTAAAAATAGCAGATGTACATTTTCAGAAAAAAAGTTTGGAAATATAATTAAAAAAAAAAAAAAACTGGTAATATATGTACAGGGTGGGCCGTAAGTTTCCATACATAGGAAAATTTAAACGTTTGTTTTTATGTTTCAGATACCCTAAGAATATGCGTTTGTAAGATCTTGTTTACTGATGAAGCAAATTTTTACGTCAATGGAGAGGTTAATCGGCAAAACATACGTTATTGGAGTAATGCTAACCCTAACTGGCTGAGTCCGACGAAGATGCAAGGTGCCGGTAAAGTGATGGTGTGGGCCGGGATATGGGGTGACAGAATTATTGGACCAATTTTTTTTGTCAGTGGAAATCTTAATGCCGAAAGGTATCTTAACATGTTGCAAGAAGAGATTTTCCCATCCCTGCTAAACGAGGAAGGTAACTTCCCAGTTTACTTCCAGCAAGATGGAGCTCCACCTCATTATGGTCTTCACGTGCGTCGGTATTTGGATCAGCAGCAGCAGTTTCCGGATGCTTGGATTGGTCGGCGTGGTCCTGTGGAGTGGCCTCCCAGATCCCCAGATCTCACCCCCCTTGATTTCTATCTTTGGGGGCACTTGAAGGCCATGGTGTATCAGGAAAGATACGAGACATAAATCATCTAAAGGAACGTATCACCAACGCCATTACAAGCATAACGTCAACTGTGCTAATGCGTGTTCATCAACAGTGGGGAACACGTATTGAAATGTGTTTTCAAAACAATGGCAACCATGTAGAGCATATTATATAAATAAAAATGGTTGTCCATAAAAAAATGTTTATTTTTCCTATGTATGGAAACTTACGGCCCACCCTGTATATATATATACAGGGTGTCCCAGAATTAACTATCTATTTCAATGAAATCGGACAAATTTTTTAAAACACACTTTTATTTATGTTTATCATGTTTAATATGTGTTAAAAATGTATAAATTTCTAAATTTTTTTCATAATTTTATTTTCATAATTTTTTCATTATCTGGTCCAATGAAAGACCGTCTGAAGTCATAGAATGGCAAAGAGACTCTCCAAAAGTTAACGTGTGGCTTGGAATGACCAAATCCAAATTTATGGCCCATTCTTCTTTGCGAGAGCAACTGTAACAGGTACCGTCTACCTTGACATGCTTCAGCAGTTTCTCGAACCACAGCTTCTTGATGATGGCATTCTTGATAATGTTGTGTTTCAACAAGATGGAGCACCATAAATTTTGGATTTGGTCATTCCAAGCCACACGTTAACTTTTGGAGAGTCTCTTTGCCATTCTATGACTTCAGACGGTCTTTCATTGGACCAGCTAATGAAAAAATTATGAAAATAAAATTATGAAAAAAATTTAGAAATTTATACATTTTTTACACATATTAAACATGATAAACATAAATAAAAGTGTGTTTTTAAAAATTTGTCCGATTTCATTGAAATAGATAGTTAATTCTGGGACACCCTGTATATTTTTTTTAAATATTTTATCGTGTTCTATTGTGTCTGACTAAGGCTTACATACCAATCTCAAACTAAATATATCTGCGCTGTCTAATTCTCCCTAATTCTACTGCCTATCCAAAATTCTTTGACTACCTCGGTACCTCCCTTCCAAAGTGGAATACATTCTATCCCACTCTCCTTACTAAAATCTCCATTTTAGGAGATTTCAAGGTTCACCACCACTTTTGGCTTTCCTCCCATTTCACTAACATCCCTGATGAACTAGCTTACAACTTTTCTATCCTGAATGACCTAGAGCAGATTGCGCAGCACCCTACTCGTATCCCCGATCGCCTTGGAGAAAAGCCCAACATTCTGGATTCATTTCTAACCATTCATCCTTCTTCTTACTCTGTCGAACTTTTTCTCCGTTCGACTCCTCAAACATAATCTTATATCTGTTTTCTGTCCTATCGCTCCAAAAGGAGCCTTTGGCACTCTGGCGCCGCTGATTGGAAGGCCCTTCGGCAGTACTTCACTGATTCCTCATGGAATGATCACTGTAAGGGACTTCAGATTGTGCCCAGCGAATCACGGAGGTGATTCTCTTGGGCATGGAGGCGTACATTCCATATTCTATTCCTACTACTAATGAAAAAACCTTGGTTTAAGTTCACTTGTTCTGACGCTATCCGCAACAGAGACGAGGCTTTCAGACGGTACCGTCACCATCCAACAACGGACTCTCACTCAGATTATATGTCTACCTGTAATCGTGCAAAATCTGTTCTTCGACTCACCAAAAATTCCTTCATCCGACAAAAATGTGAAAACCTATCCAATTCTATTTCTTCTCGCTCTTTCTGGCATCTAGCTAAGAACCTCTTCAACGACTTTACTTCCTCTTCTTTCCCTCCTCTTTTCCATTCCTACGGATCAGTTGCCGTCTCTTCTCCTGACAAAGCTGAACGCTTCGCTCAAACTTTCGCCTCCAACTCAACTCTGCACGATTCCGTTGCTGTTCCTCCATCTCTTCCTCTCTCCGACTTAATTATGTCTGAATTTATAATCTCTTCCAAAGATGTTCTTTCTGCCCTATCTGGGCTCAACCCACGCAACTCTACGTGACCGGTTGAAATCAAAGGCTTTTCGTCTCATCAATTCTTCCCCACTCATTGTCTTTAATCATTGTCTTCGCCGTAATGTTGCCTCACTCTCTCTTCACTATCGCTATTATAGCGGACATTGCTCTTCTGAACTCTCTAACTGCATCCCTCCTTCTTTAAGGAGAGCACGCAGTACCACACTTTCGACACATTTTCATTCCTTTTCCGTCCAACTCTCTAACGTAAGAGTTAATCGATATTTTCAATCTTTCATCTACTCAACCGGTCAACTCTGAAATAATCTTCTTCAATCCACCTTTCCTCCTGTCTATGACGTCCAATCTTTCAAACGTACAGTGTCTAGATATCTCGAAAACCCTGGACCTTGATTTTGACTCTCTTCTTCTTCTTCTATGGTGGGGGCGTTTTTGCTGGCTTTTGCCCTTGGCCCCTACTTCCTGCATAAAAAAAAAAAATTTAAATCAACACTCAACCATTAATAATTATTTTTCTTAGAAAGTTCAAGTTTGTAGGCGAACCTTTTTCCGAAACTGTACCTACTCCCTTCCTATTCCTAAGTTCGATATCACTCCAAAAGGTCTAAGAATGAAAAGAAGCAAAACAAAAGTATCAAGAGCCTCAAAAGAGGAGTTAAAAAAGAATTCAAATGAGATTAAAAAGTTAAAAATGAGTTAGAATGAGTTTTAAGTTAGCTAAAATGAGTTAAAACTAAATTACAAAAATGAGTATAGACCGAGTTAAAAACGAATTTTAAAATGAGTTAAGAGTTAAAAGTTAAAATGAGTTAAAACGGATTAAAAAAAACTAAGTTCCATATCCAAAAGAAGTTGGACAAACTCACCTTCTGTTTCCTGGACTCCTGAGAAGGCATCTCAATACCGTCATCCTCTGGAAGCGGTGGCATGTCGCTCTCCGAGGAGGTACCGAAGGTGACGGAAGTCGTTCTCTTCTTGTCGTTGGTGATCTGCGGCGAAACCGGCGGCAGAGAGGAGGACACCGTCAGGGGCGTCTTTTGAGCAACATCCTCGCGGCGGGGTTTCGTATCACACTGGCTTTGAGCAGGCGTAGCCGAAGGGGCGGTGTCCCCGGAAGGATGGGTGACTTCCTCTTCCGGTTTAGCCCGCTCTTTCGGGGGTGAAGGAGGGGGCGCTCCGGCTTCCGGTTTAGGTCCCTCCACGATGGGGGCAAGGTCTCCCTGAGCGAAGGCGGGGGCTGGGGCTTCTCCCCCGCCGGTGGGTGAGACGTCTGAGCTGATAGGCGTGAGAAGTTCGTGCTCGAACGCCTTAGGGAAGGCCGAGGTCTCTCTGGTGTCGCCACCGCAGGAACAGGACGAGTCGTTATCGTTGTCGTTCGACGCGAGTTCGGGGAAAGCGCCATCCTTGCTCGGGGACTCTTCGCTAACCCCCATCCCCCCAACATCACCCACCCCGAGGAGGCGGTCCGAGCCGGCATCCATTCGCTCATCCGATGACGTCTCCCGGATCTCGGACGGACCATAATAAATCTCCGGTTTGGGAATATCCGGTCTGAAAGGACAAACCAATTTAGTCACACGTTAACGCAATAAGAGGAAAACGTGAAAAAAACGTAATTTAAAAATGGAAATGAATTACGAAGAATTTATCATTCAAGGTAAAAAAAAAAAAAAAAAAGTTTCAAAATCTCACCTTGGCAACCCTGTGTCCTTGACCTTCATGTGAGCAATATCGTAATAAAGAGCAGCGTTCACTACATAGTCCATGGGAGCGATGACCCCGTAACTTTCCGAACCCCTCTCGATTACGAGAGGGTCCGAAACGTTGGGGTCGAACATCACTGCATTGGGAGTCACCAAGAGTACGCCCGCCACTACTCCCTGCGGGAGTAGAATAGTGACATTCGTCGTCCTACAACGACCTTCAGTCGCGTAAACAACCATCTCCTCATTATAGGAGTACTTCATTGGAAGTCGGGTTACATCATGGCCACGTCGAAACATCGCTGGATGTTAGATCAGAGAGTTAAGCGACGTTGGGTCTGTTCAGTAATTGGATGGGTGACCGTCCTCCTCCGCGTGCAGATGATGTAGCGACCCGTGGATGGTTCGAATCTCAGTCATGTGACCTTTTTAGCCGTTACGAAAGAGGTTAAACAATCCCAAACATTATTCGTATTCTGTTTAAGCGATTATTACCGGTTTTGGTTCCCGCTAATACTAATAATGTTTTGGAGGTTCTTTAACTCCCTTCGTAACGACAGAAGTCACGTGACCGAGGGGACCTACATACAGATTTACGTGAGATCCGTACCATCTACGAGTCGTTACATCATCTGAACGCTGAGCAAGGTCACCCATTCAACTACTCAATAGATGGAACGTCGATTAACCTCGCTGATCTAACGGGAAGCGGTGTTGAAACGTGGCCATGACGTACGTAGCCGTGACTTCGTACAGCAAGGATAATTTTGCGCGCGGTCATGATTATTTTTCTTTTTTTATACTGTATATCATCGTAACTTCACTAGTGAAACTGCAGAAACAAAACAAAAGCCAAATTCGGAAGAGGCTTCAGTATCTTTAAGATGTAATAAGATGTAACAACAAAGATGTAATAAGATGTAATAAAGTGACATGCTTTTTCACTTATTTTAAAATTGTCTGAGGTCACCCGCTTGCTCGGAGCCACTTCATTGTACGGGACCAATGAGAATCGTGGGGCGAAGCTAATGTGTTCTGTTACGTGGAACTAACTGTCTTACATACATACATACATACATACATACATACCAGTGGCGTGCGGTGGGTACGTCTACAGGGTAAGCGGTATTGCGTGCGAGCACACGCACTATATGCACAATTTGTACATATATAATTATAGTAATTATAGTAGCTAATGATAAACTTCATAACTGGCTATTGGGTATGTATCGAAGACTATTCTGAAAAATACGGCACAGTCTTTAATATTTTTAATAAGATTTTTATTAGGGTTGGCGCGCTTACCTAGCTTACCCTGAATGCACGCCACTGATACATACAATTTTGGATAAAAGTTCGCCTAGAAACATTAAAAAAACCATAAAAACTTAGTAATTGGTAATATTGTGCGTTCTCTCGGAAATTTTGTTCTTTTCAGTAACGGTAATAAAATTTAAAAAACAAAACGTAGTCATTACCAATTAATAATTTTTTATGCGTTTTAGAAATTTTATATTTGTAGGCCATCTTTTCTCCGAAACTACATAATCTAAAAAAAAAAAAACCTTCCTATTTTCTTTTGAATGGGTACGGCACCACACACAAATTTGAAAACGGTTAAATCAATTACACGCACAAACACAAAAGGATCACCATGCACCAGGAACGAGTGCTACCCCAATCTCAGGGATCCAGTGATACCTTTCATAACGAAGTTTGGGGTATAACTCTAGTAGTTAATTATAATATTAATCTATTAATTAATAATTATTATTTAATACTAATTTAATTAATAATTAATTTAATGAAACAACATCTTCAAAACTTACCTGACCGTCGGTGATGTGCCGAACTTGAATTTTGAGGAACTTTTCCAAGCATTCTTTATCTAAGGCTCTGTCTACGTCCACTGAGTTTGCGGGAGTACGAGGAAAACCCCCGGTTGATGGGGATTTTTGAGGGAGTAGTTCCGTGAGTTGGGGAGCTGAATGGGTATCTAAAAGAAATAAATTATATGTACTGTATAAATGAGTGTATATACGATATATAATTAATCACTCTTATTCACGCGTGATATTCTATTCATGGGACCCTCGTGTTACGCGAGACATTTGAATAAAATGTTGCCATTGGTTCGAGTGCAGGGGGATTAGTATGGAAAACACCTCTGGAAGCGAAAGCGTTATGTATTCCCTCGGGTGATGAAGTATGCTCTAGGTCTAGGTTGCGCTAACTTTTATCTTGTCATAGGGCAGTGATCAGCAATGTTGGGATAGTTACGAAAAAACAACTTTGTTACTTACCTAGTTATCGGTCCCCCCTAAAAAACTTCGTTACTTAGTTTTTTCAAAACATAATTACTAGTTAATAACTAAGTGTAAAGCTCTGTTAAAACTCAGTTATACAAAAAACTTAGTGAAACAGCAAAAGTAAAGCAGTGCAAAAATCGCAGCTACATAACTGTGCTATTCAATATTGAAAGTTAAGAGAACGTTTTTGTTTATTTATCGTGCGTTGCTAAGACGCCATCAGCAAATTACGTAAATAAAGGAGATTTTCAAAATTTTTGACTGCCTAAACCAGACAGTTTGACCTCCCCAATCACTTACGTAAGTTGTGGATGTCCAATAAACACCACCAGATACAAATAACTATTAGATTAAAGGTAAAAGAAATTAGAGACGACACAAAACAAAGTCCGAAATACCATTAATGGTATTTCATAATGTATTTCAATTCAAGCAACCAACCACCCACTAATGTCTATCGTAAACAAAAAATATATTTCAACGTCACGCGTCTGAAGTCTTTCAGTACACGCAACGCTCATGCCATTTTATTAATTAGTACAAAACTTAGTTAAAAACTCAGTTATAAGAAAAACATAGTTAACTAGTAACTATAACAGAGTTTTTTTTAACTTAGTTATGAAACTTTGTTTTTGTAATTTTCTCAACACTGGTGGTCAGTGCCCTTGCGCGCCTTCTACTCAAGAGGTATTGGCTTCGAATCCTGGTGGTGGTAATTTTGCTCGCGCGCGCGCGCGCACACACACACACACACACACACACACACACACACACACACACACGCGCGCGCGCGCGCACACACACACACACACACAGATGTGCGCATTTCCGCATAAGCGAGATGGCGACTATTTTTTTAAACCCATATACCTAAAAAAAAATAATTAACTTAACCTTAGTGTCATCGAACAGAGAGGGGCGTGATAAGTGTTTCGGGCGCGAGTGAGGGCTTGAACGGTGGTTTCTGTTAAGTCATTAAATAGTGAGGTACTCGCTAACCTAGCCCAACCAAACCTTAACTAACCTAACCTAACCTACAGATCTACGGAAGCTAAGGCTAACAAAGACCCTAAGATCCACTCTACAGTAAGGTTAGTCCGAGAGAAAGAAGAGAGTAAGGGGTTAAAAGAAGAGAATAAGGGGTTAAGTAGCATAACCTATCATTCGTGGGTTAACATTCATTCAGAAAAAGAGAGAGAAAGACTCATCATCATCATCCGCCGGCCACTGCATAAATCTTCTATTACACGCGTAAATATATATTAATTACGAAAACAATAAGTGACTTATAATTATCTAAGCACTAACCAATTACATATATGAGTAAATGAATTTTCTATTCTACATTTCACTCCTTCATTACAATTACTGCCGCAATTCTTTCCAAAAAAGACACACAAAAGTCTTCAACGATAAAATATGTACCAACTTCAGTCAAGCTAATAATTATAAGGAGAAACTTCCGTAGTGTATTGCTTTTTAATAAAGATAAGATAATAATGTCTAATTGCATTTATCAATGATTCGTTATCATTTATTTTTTGTCGTGAGATTGAAGTTAATTATATAATAATTGGATTATTTACAATATATAGCTTTCATTTCTTAGAATATTTTTTCGCTCAGAATAAAAACAGAAGAATGGAATTTGTTTATAAATAAAATTTTTGGCAAATTCGAAATTACCCGTTAAGAGTAAGTACCCTATAATTGATTTTATGATACTATTTTACTTATTTTTATGACTGAGTAGTGAGTAGTTATCTATTTATCTATTCGACTTTCTCTCTCTCTCATATATATATATATATATATATATAATCGACACAATTGTTCGCAATTTCTGAGGCAGCACCCCCATAACTGAAAGTCACGAGCCGCCACTGCAGTCTTGTATACTGTTTATGTATGTTTGTAGGTTATTTGTAGCGGTGTTGATGTTATTGTGGGTGGATGTTAGAGTGATGTCATCTGCATATGATGATAAGGTAAGCTTGTTATCTATGGGTGTTGGAATGTCATGCATGCATAAGTTGAAGAGTGTTGGTGAGAGAACAGAGCCTTGAGGGACCCCGTTCGGAAAAAGCTTTTTTTGATGACTTGCCATTAAATGTGACATGCGAGTATCTTCCTGAGAGATAGTTGCTCAGCCACCTTTTGGTGTTATTGTGCATGTTTGTGTTGAGTATTTTGTTTATAAGAGGGAAGCGTGGGATAGCATCAAATTCTTTACTAATGTCTATTGTTGCTAATAGTGTACGTTGAGCTGGTCGTCTGGAGTTGATGCCATCCATGATGTGCTGCGTGAGGTTAGTGAGTAATGTCGTGGTTGAGTGGTGAGGTCTGAATCCATGTTGAGTAGGCGATAGTGATATGTGTGGGTTGGTGATTTGTAATATTAGTCTTTGTTACTTTGGAAGGTGTGCATAGTAAAGTAATGGGTCTATAGGAAGCTGGTTCCGTTGGATTTTTGTTTGGGTTGAGTAGTGTAATAATTTTACCTCGTTTCCATATGTCAGGAATAATACAGTGTTTGTATGACTATGTGATGATGTTTGTGAGAGCTAGCATTCCCTGTGGACTAGTATTCCCTGTGGTGTTCCTTAGGGCTCTGTCCTGTCAGAGGCGTCATTTCATATTGGCTTGGGGGGCGAAGAAGACAGTGAGAGGCCCCTCACATGTCAAAATTTATTAAGCGCTACTCACAATGTACTTTATATCAAATTAATATAAACAAGAATGATTAAATGGTATCAGCTAGACTGGCTATCAAATTATTAGGTTAAGCAATAAATCATGAAATTTATATAGGCCCTACCTAATGTAGTAGAGGATATCTTCTAAACTTCATTTTTGCAAAATCATCAACCAAAACACTTCCCTCCACAACTGCCAGAGGTCTACGAACCAAATCGTTTTCTATTACGTTACACGAGATATGATTTTCCTTCACGACGGAGGCAGTTTAAATGTCAACCGTCTCTGCCCCAACCTCCTTGTCGGGTCCCTGTCCCTACCCTCTCGCTTGGAAGCTGGTGGACTGACATCAGCCCATCACAAGCTTCGATGCTCCTGCGCTCATTTGATTTTTGTTTACTGTGACGTCGGACGTTACTCACAGAGTTTTCAATTTTTTTTATGTCATAATTCATTGTCATTATTTTATTCAAATTATTCTAAAAAGTTTTTAAACTGTAAGCAGTTCATTATATTGATAGTCCACAAAATATTGGGTGCCTTTTTTTTAAGAAACTATCATTTGGAAGGCCTTGGAGGCCCCCCTCGTGAGCTTGGGGGGGGGGACGACCGCCCCTCACGGCCCCCTCCTCAAATGACCCCTCTGTGTCCTGTCACCCACTCTTTTCCTTTTATTTATCAATCTATTAAACCGCACTTCCCGTCCGATTCACTCCTATGCCAATGATTCCACTCACTCTTCACTTCTCCACTCCGCTTCACGAAGCGTCCTTCTCAACAGTCACTTCATGATTCGCGTGAGACGGCTATGATGCACCCGACCTCTGATCTTTCTACTATATCTGATTGGGGCAGAGAAAACCCCCGTGGCTTTCAATGCCTCAAAAACTCAGTTTCTTCTTCCGTCTACTCGTCACAATCATCCACACGAGTATCCCCTTATCTTCAGCAATACACAACTCAATCCTTCCTCTTCTTTTAACATTGTTGGCGTTTCCTTTTCTCATGATCTTTCATGGAAAGATCGCGTATACTCTCTTTCTGAAACAGCTTCTAAGAGGTTAGGCGTGTTGTACCGGCTACGCAGTTTCTTCACTCCCACTCAGCTGCTGTCTCTGTAGAGGTTAGGTTTGGTGATGTATGGAGTCCGCTTCTCGTATGTGGGGTGGCTCAACCCACGCAGCTCTACTTGACCGAGTGGAATCAAAGGTTTTTCGTTTCATCAATTCTCAGCCTCTTACTCACTGTCTTCAATCCCTTTCTTCGCCGCAATGTTGCCTAACTTTCTGAACTCTCTAACTGCATGCCACCTCCTTTAAGGAGAGCGTGTAGTGCCAGACTTTCGACATACTTTCATTCTTTTCCTGTCGAACTCTCTAACGCAAAGGTTAATCGGTATTTTCAATCTTTCATCTACTCAACCGGTCAACTTTGGAGCAATCTTCTTCAATCCATCTTTCCCCCTGTCTATGACCTTCAATCTTTAAAACGCAGAGTGTCCACGCATCTCCAAAACTTTGGACCTTGATTTTGGCTCTTCTTCTTCTATGGGGAGGGGGAGGGGGAGGGGGTTTTGTGGTCATTAACCTTTGGCCCCTCTTTCCTGTATAAAACAAATGTATAAATCCCAAATGCCGTAAATCGTCTTCCTGACGCAGTTAACACTTATACCTTTAAGAGACTCGGTGTCTTTCTTCGGCAGTTCTCCCAAGTTCTCCTTAGCTCCCCCTTTGTCGGGGACTGTAAGGATCTGGCCCGGGAAGAGGAAACGCGTCGACAGTCTGTTCATCTTCGTCAGTTCCGAGGGCGTCGTGTCGAAACGAGCAGCGATGCTCATCAGAGTGTCGTTCGCTTGCACCTGACAAAGGAGAAGACGGATTAACACCTTCAGGACATAATTAATAATGATTATTAATATATTTAATAAATATTTAATTGGCACGTAATTATTATAATGAGAAAATAAAAATTATAAGTAATGTAAAAAAATAATAAATACCATGATCATAATTAATAATTATGTTTGGACGTTGTTTTACTCCGTCACGGCAAAGGTCACGTGACAGAGGGAACCTAGTCTAAGGCATGGTTCTGATTAATCAGTTAATCATTGTTTCGAATTTAATCATTAATTAATCAAAAACTATTTTTAGAAAATTATGGGAATTGATTAATTTTCCTCGTAATTTCAGCATCATTTTACCTTAAATTTTGTAATGTATCATTTGAATTTGGCACTTTTTTGCGTGTACGGGCTCCAATAAACCTTAGCCCCCCCCGCCCATGGCCTAAACCATTAGAGGTACAGTAAAACTAAACATACCTTACAAAAGAGAATTTAATCCTGCATTTAATGAGAAACAATTAAAACTTGGTGTTCCCGCCATTGGCTTCCAAGACAGCCTGAATTCGCTTTGGGTAGCTTGCCAAAAGTGACGTGAATAGATCTTGATCGTTACGCAAATTTGCTAAAACAGTTTCAATGTGTTGCGTCATTGTATACTTCGAAAATCGATTTGCTGCAGGTTCTTGAAACGAGACATTCAACCTTGTCCTTTATAACTGATCCAATGTGTTCACAGACGTTCAGGTCAGGAGAATTTCCTTGCCATTCTTCATTTCCAAAGAAATCGATCTCACGGTTCCGCAACAACTGTTGAGTGGCTAATGCCTTAAAGCAGGGGGCCTTATCGTGCAGAAGTGTGACCTGATCGACATCCATAACATTGTTTGGGTTTCTTAGAAAAGGAATGACATGCTGGGATAGAATAATATCACGAAAATACTGTCCATCCCAACTCTGACCATTTGGCTTCAGCACCCACATGAGCTTCTTTGCAGTGAACAAAACAAACACACCAACACAGTCTGGACTTTTAAATAATTCGCGATAATGTTCATTGTCATCGATTTCATCTGGTGTTGTGGCCCACACTCGATCATTTTGGTAGTTAGGCCGACGTGTTACGTAAACAAAAAATTCATCGGAGACAGCTAAATGCATGAAATCATCCACATCCCAATCTTCAAGATAATGGGCAAACCACATTCTGTCATCGATGTTAAGTTGAGTTTTTCTTGGCTTTGGAAGTTCATGCCAAGGCTTTAAACCTTGCCTATGACGGTACAGTCGAATGATCTCACCACTAACGATCTTTCCTCTCAACACTTCGATCTCTCTAGAAAGTTTAGCACAGCTGTTTTTCCGCTTACGAGTACCGCTTTCAATGATGTCCTTTGTTTCCTGAGAGAGTGGCAAATTTGGGCGCCCAGATTTGGTTGTAACCATTTCACATTCATCCAAAGTTTTATTCCAATTTCTTTTGACGAAGTCCTCACTTCTTCGCAACTTTTTGGCAACCCATGAACGTGTTATAAAGGTGGCTCCAGCATCACGAGCTTCCCGAAATGTTATTGCTCGTATGCGATCTATCACACGTTGCCTCTCCGAATCACCAATTAATTGAGAAGCCATTATATTATCACTTTATCAGCTAGAGTAATTTTAATACCTGCAATAAATAAAGAATTTTATATATTTTTATAATCACTAAAAACTATTTCAATATAAGTAAACATGTAAGCTGCAAATAGGGGGGGGCTAAGGTTTTTTGGAACCCCTTATAAACTGTCTAATCCGCCCATGCCCGATTTCTTGAACTAAAGCAAACTAAATGTTTGAGCAAAATGTTTTCTTCGGTCTTATCTCACGCAACAGAAACAATAAAGCTTTCTTACTCTTCTCAAAAGTATTTAATTTTTAATCATTTTAATCAGTTAATCATTGATTAATTATAAAATTTCATCATTCATCACTTTTTCCTAAAATAATTAATTAACCATGCCCTAGGACCTAGAACCTACACCTTTACGTGGGATCCGAACTATCTACGGGTCTCTACATCATCAGAACGCAGAGGACGGTCACCATCCAATTAACAGACCTGAAGATCTAACGGTCGCTGACCTAACGGGAATCGATGTTGCTATGCGGTTACCACTTCCCTCGATCGGGAGGAGAATATACTGTACCTTTTTCAGGTTGGTTGCCCGTGGTATTAAACCATAAGTATTAAAAACAACATATATATATTATATATATATTATATATATATATATATATATAACGTAAAGAACGACGCTTGTATAGGAGAACATTCCGCGCAAGATGAGGAGGGAGAACGAACAAATGAAAAAATGAGGTAACCACCCGGGAATCGAACCCGGGATCTTCCGATTGCCGGTCAGATATGATAACCACTACACCATGGTCCTCACTCGATCAGAAGTCGTAATTCTCCTACATACGCGCAGAAACCAATGCCCCGAGGGGGGCACCTCCCGCATGCCGCACCTATATATACACATTTCAACTTGCGCGGAATGTTCTCCTATACAAGCGTCGTTCTTTACGTTATTTATACTGCGTGTTCTTTGCAGTTGAAATGTATATATAGGTGCGGCATGCGGGAGGTGCCCCCCTCGGGGCATTGGTTTCTGCGCGTATGTAGGAGAATTACGACTTCTGATCGAGTGAGGACCATGGTGTAGTGGTTATCATATCTGACCGGCAATCGGAAGATCCCGGTTCGATTCCCGGGTGGTTACCTCATTTTTTCATTTGTTCGTTCTCCCTCCTCATCTTGCGCGGAATGTTCTCCTATACAAGCGTCGTTCTTTACGTTAATTATACTGCGTGTTCTTTGCGATGTATATATATATATATATATATATATATATTGTTGTGACGGCAAATTTGTGTGCCTAAATCTCTTACTAAAATAGAAACAAAAATTTTAGTTTTAAGATTTTTGTTGTTTAAATCTCTAAAAGAAAGTAGTTTAGATTATTGTTATTGAAGAATATCAATAGGTTTCTTGGTACAGTGTTAAAAAATAAAAATGTTTAAAATTGTTTAAAATTCGTTCAATTTTAATTTTTGCCTTCTCACGGTAATTGTATCACCCAGGTCAGCCTTGAGGTGGAGATTTATGGTAGGGTCTCGAGGATCGCCTCTCAGTTAGAAGGAAGGGAAAACAAACTGACCTGGTTCAAAAGTAAGATGGTTTGTTTACTCTTCGTTTCGTGGTTAAACTTTTGGGAACTGACTTCGAACCCACTTGTTAAATTGGACCATAAGGTTGGTCATAAATTTGAGGAAACGAGTGGCTTCGAAGAAAGGACTTTATTTTTTAAATTGATTTTTAAGGAAAAGGAGGCCCTTTCTTTTGAAGGGAATGACAATGTCTAATCGAAGGGCAATGATTCTTGTAACACCCAGTGAGGAAAAAGGGAAACTCCTCCTTCACTTATGTATGGATGAAAACTTTCGTAGGAATGACCTCGTGTAATGAAAATGTTTTTCATAGGTCATTCAGAGTACTATAAGGCGGAATCCTTGTAATTTTAAGGTGTAACTTGGAGTTCTAAGTTAGTTGTAGTTCCTTCCTCAAAAGTTGAAGTGGTTTTTAAAACTAAATCTTTAAATTCTGTGGCACTATTGAAAATTTCTAAGTTGAGTTAAAACTGTTTCACGCTGTACGAAATTCTGAATTGCATTTGTTTTACGCGAAATTGGTTGTATGAAAGTTAATGTTAGCCGACAAAAAATAACTTTGTGAAATTTCTTTGAATTTATTATGTTCACATTAAATGTTAAACTTGTAAGTTTGTGAAATATTATGTTTCCTCCGGGGAAGAGTAAAGATCTTGTGGTGATCTCGTTTCCAGAGGAAACCGGTGAAGTTAGTGCATGACCATTTAAAGCCTTTGTGAAAATTTATTCGAGTTAATTGAAACTACTTTTTTTCCTGAAAAACCCTGCGGAATTCGAACAGAACTTTTGAAAGTAAATTTCTTAAATTTTTTGTAAGTACACTACTTCTGTACACTTTTCTTAGATTTCGGAATTTGAATTTAGTGCTATTTCTAGAGTTACACGCAAATCAAAAACCCCTCTGTATAAATTCTTTTTTTGAGACTTAAGTAATTGCAAACATTTTCTTTAAATTGAAAATTTGGTTTTTGGAACGAAATTTGTAATCGTACATCCGTATATTTCTTTTCAATTTATGTCCTATTTTGAGTGAAATAAAATAAACTTTACACGAGGGAGGGTGTTGTTTTATGCTAACTTGCAATAGGCCTCTCTTGTAAGCTAAGGGTAAATTAACATTGAAATTCGAAATTCAAAGTGGGATTCAAGTTAGCTGAGACAAACTATGCATATAAATTGAAAGGCCATCCGAGCCTTGAAAGGCCATGCGCGCGCAATAAGTGCAACCGAAAAAGGAGTTGCACCACAATATATATATATATATATATATATATATATATATATATATAATATATATATATATATAATATATATAGGCGTATGAGGCGGGGGTCTGGGGGCGGTATCTCCCCCGGACTAGGGAATTGAGCATTTTCATGGCAAATATTGAGCATTTTCAGGGCAAATACTGAAATTTTCAGGGCAGATTTTCCTGACATTCCTTTTTTTTTTTTTACTTCTTGAGGTGAATTAATTACTTGCTACTCTACTTCTAGTTAATAATTAAAACGTAAGTTGGGGACTTACTGAATTCTATATCAACTGCAATGCCGTAGTTTTGCTTGTCATTTAGAAATGTTGTAGCAAAATTTTCTCATTTTTATAAATTGTAATGTTTTTTTTATATAAAAAAGGCTTTAATATATGTTACTCATACTCTAACCTTTGTTATTTTATGCTACACATAGTGCTTATGCGGAAATCAGGGCCCCCTGAAAATTTTCAGGGCAAATTTTTTTCGCCCCCCCAGTAGAGTGCCATCCCATATCCCATACGCCTATATATGTAAAAAGTGAACAATGAACAATTCCTACACCATCATTATATGGATTCATTGTCTTCATGCAGTACTTATGTTCTTATAGTTTTATGTTTGAATGTTCATTTTTACATAAGAAACCAAAATCGCCTAAGCGAGTTTTGGATAGAATTTCGATTTATACTTCTTTATTCATTACTGTATTTCTCTAATTCATCTTTTCTAATAATGACTTATACACTATGACGTCATAAAATAACTTTATTCTCTTTACGTTTTCCCATACTTTGTACACTGAATCACGTTCTTAGTATTTGGACATCTTCCGTGTGCAATGTATGGTAAATTCTTTAATAATAATGTTGTGGTGTTGTGTAGTATAAGCCTTATTTTCAACCAGATTCATCCATACGTCACGTTTTCCCGTCATTGATTTCCCTTGATCATTGTCCTATATAAATTTTATTAAATATTCATTTTTTACTCGTGTCAATTTGTGAAGCGCGAAACTTTGGGCGTTCGTTCGAAACGCGAAAATATGTTCTCGTAATATTTTTTTCATTTTATTTTTAATTATATGACCTCCCGAGATGAACTCAAAAAAATGCTTAGTAAGATCGAATTCCGCTCACTACAACAGATTCGAGCGCCTCAAAGATAAAATATCTCCGTTCGCTCTGATTTCAAATTCATAACATATTATAGCATATTATTTCGTAAATAAATTATTTCGTAAGTGCCATGTACTTTGTATTATATTTCTAACATCTAAATTGTCTATTAATATGAAACACTGTAAAAAAACAAAACAAAGTTATAGTAACTGTTTAATTGTAATTAACTGTAATACTTTAATTTAATATAACGTAATGTACTTTAATGAAACTGTAATTAATAATAACTTGTAATGTACTTCAATGAAACTGTAATTAAATGTAATGATTTAATTTATAATGTAAGAATGTACTTTAATAGAACTGTAATGGACAATCATAAGCGAATGTGAAGTAATCCATAATTATAATCGTAATTGTAATGAACCAAAATTAATACGTACTCAGTCGTGTACTTACTTTGTACTTATGTGTACTATTACGAAATGATATCGCCTTCAGAAATGAAGATTCGGCAAAAATACAAATTAGTTTTTATTTTTATTTTTTTTTATTATTTTTAGTTGAAATCTTTCAAAACATCTGATCATGTGTTTAAAAAGGGGGGAAATTTAACCTTCAACTGTCCTCCCCCAAAACATTTAAGTTTATATTATACATGTACTTGTAAAATTAGAGCACTTCTTCATTAGACTTCTTGATTAAGTCACTTCATTTTATAGCACTTCATTAGGACTCCCTTGTTAGCAGCCTTGCTGCGGGGAGGGGGCAGAAGCCCCTTGCCTTCTTAATATTTTTAGATTCCGGCCTGAGCCATGGTCGAAAGAGGTCGAACCTCTACCCCTGTAAATTCAGAGCAGTACCTGTATATTTTTAAGAAGTAAATTACCGTGAGAAACTTTTTATTTTTCCCTTCGAGCCGTGCTCTCTTCAGAACTTAGTCAGAAAAGTCGATAATTTTAGTATCAGAGAAAGTATCAGAGTATTATAAAAAGAGAATTAAAAATTGGCGACCCTTTGCCCAAATTAAGAGGCAACCCAAGCACCATAGAAGATATCGGCATAACAGTCTGGCGAGTCTGTAGCCAAGAGTTTAACAAGAGGCGACCGAAAAGAATTAGAATGTTATAGAAGAAATATCCGTTGCTTGCCTCCTAACCAGAACCCCCGTCGATTCCGAACCGACTCAGGGCCATAGACGGAGGGGTTAACAAACTGGCGACCCTTTACCAGGATAAGAAAAAGATTTTTAGAAAGATTTTTAGAAGATTTTAACCAGAAGATTTTAACCAGAAGATTTTAAGAAGAGGCCACTCTTTGGCCAAGATAGAAATTACCCTGCATCAGGATAAAACCAGTTGACTGGTGTAGTAATGCTTAATTAAGAATATTAAATTTTGTTTAATTAAATAAGATAATGTTTAATGTAAATCATTTACTAATAATTATGAAATTAATTGTTTAAAATGGGTATAGTTGGTAGTCCTGAACAGGGACCCAAGAGAGCAGATTATAACGCATAATACTCAGTCTTGAGGCAACGCCTTACACGATAGGTTGACAAAATGTAACGAAAAATTAATTTAGTGAGTGTCCCTCTCCGACCTAAATATATTTAGTAATATTTCATACTCGCATACCCCTAATTGACTAGACCACTTTCGAAATTAATAAAACGTAATAAGTGTTAATAAAGAGTATTAATATACCCTCCCCCCCCCTTCGTTTTGTAACGGTCTTTTAGAGTCAGAACTCGGCGTCGCTACCGGAAACTATACGAAGAAAGTGATAAATGAAGCAAAGAGCCGATAGAGAATAAATAGAGATAATAATAAAGTAGGAAGAAGCGTAAATAAATAATGAAGATAATAAATAATAAAACGTAGTCACTACACCGGCGTGTCACGACTTCTAGTTCGTAACATCCACCCTTGAACCGGTGTGTCACGACTCCAAGTTCTCCACGCCTAGTTTTCATCCAAGAGGTAGCCAGGAACGTCTTCAGGACACGTCTCTGAGGATTTCGCCCGTGGAAAATTTTATTAAGTACAAAACCTTTTTTTAAATAATTTCTAAACATTTGAAAATTCATTATTATTAACAGTTAATATTTAGTATGGAGCCAGAATTAACACAAAACACAGTGAACACTTCAGACACCAGTGATACACTTTTTTTTTAGTGAAACAGTAATTGTCACAGAGTAAATTGTCACAGAGTAAATTGTCACAGAGTCAATTGTCACAGAGTCAATTGTCACAGAGTCAATTGTCACAGAGTCAATTGTCACAGAGTCAATTGTCACAGAGTCAATTGTCACAGAGTCAATTGTCACAGAGTCAATTGTCACAGAGTCAATTGTCACAGAGTCAATTGTCACAGAGTCAATTGTCACAGTTATTTTCACTATTATATTCAGTATAGAATTATTTTATTTTATGTACCTTCCCGTACATTAGAGTGAAATGTTGTTTACATTTTATATTTTTGTTTGCAAATTTTTTTCAAATTATTGAATTGACTTGCAAATTACGAGTGTGTGTTTTTAGAGAGAGTTTATAGAGAGTTTATAGAGTTATAGAGTTACTTGAAGCAGTTTCAAGTTCCATTTTCAGTTTTCAGACAGTTTCAGTTGGTTGTAACCAAAAGGGACAACCAAACCCCAAAGATTTATAAAGATACTTGAAGTCAGTTTTGAAGTCATTTTTGAAGTCATTTTTTGAAGTCAGTTTTTGAAGTCAGAAGGTTGCACCAAGAGGGTCAACCAAAACAGAGGTTAATCGTCTCCACTTGATAAAGATCAAGTGCAGTCATTTTCCGTTTTCAGTTAATCTTCACTTGATAGCAGTTCAAGTGCAAGTCAGACAGTTTCAGAATACTTGACAAGCGTTCAAGTCAGACAGTTTCAGAATACTTGACAAGCGTTCAAGTCAGACAGTTTCAGAATACTTGACAAGCGTTCAAGTGCAGTCATTTTCCGTTTTCAGTTAATCTTCACTTGATAGCAGTTCAAGTGTAAGTCAGACAGTTTCAGAATACTTGACAGAGTTCAAGTCAGAGTTTTATTTGAAGTCAGAGAGATTTATTCCAAGTCAGAGAGATTTATTCCAAGTCAGAGAGATTTATTCCAAGTCAGAGAGATTTATTCCAAGTCAGAGAGATTTATTCCAAGTCAGAGAGATTTATTCCAAGTCAGAGAGATTTATTCCAAGTCAGAGAGATTTATTCCAAGTCAGAGAGATTTATTCCAAGTCAGAGAGATTTATTCCAAGTCAGAGATTTATTCCAAGTCAGAGAGATTTATTCCAAGTCAGAGAGATTTATTCCAAGTCAGAGAGATTTATTCCAAGTCAGAGAGATTTATTCCAAGTCAGAGAGATTTATTCCAAGTCAGAGAGATTTATTCCAAGTCAGAGAGATTTATTCCAAGTCAGAGAGATTTATTCCAAGTCAGAGAGATTTATTCCAAGTCAGAGATTTATTCCAAGTCAGAGAGATTTATTCCAAGTCAGAGAGATTTATTCCAAGTCATTTTTATTTCGAGTCCCAAGTCAGTTTTCAATGCAGTCAATTGAATTCAACCTTTTTTTGTTGTTCAAAAGAATTTAATTCAACCTTTTTTTTTGTTGTAAAAGAGAATTAAATTCAACCTGAATTGACCCGTTTGTCTTTAGTTTAACTTTTTTTTTTTGTGAGAAGGAAATTGACCGATTTGTCTTTTCTTTTTCATGCATTGTTACGTATATAAATATATAGTCATGTAATTTATTATTTGTAACAAAACCGTTTTTACAAAAGTTTTTAACGAGTTTTATAATTATTTTGATTATATGATGACAGAAATAGCGTAACAATTAATCGATCATGTACCTAATTTATCCTGCTCTGTACGATCGGGAAATTTACCCGTATGACCGCACATACCCTAAATTTCAGTTGTTTGTTCTTTTTTCATTTAATTTTAATAAAACTTCTACACAATAAAACATGTATTTATCATATGCAAACAAGTTTTCAGACCAAAATATCAAATAATTCAAATTCTATCAACATTTAACGAAAAAGTATGATTTTTCTACTTAACATGCAAAAATTATTAAAACCTTTTTAATTTTTTTTTATTATATAAAAATAATTTTTAATGTAAAATTTACCTGAGATTATTAAAAGAAAAGATTGTTCGAAATGCTTCCCTTCCATTTCAATAACTTTTTTATTCTTGGTCGAAATTCATCTATGGCTCGATTTACTTTCATTTTTTTAGAATATTATAAAATTATATTTAGCTTGTTGAAATGCATAATTGATTCATATTCTTAATTTGTATTTTTATTTTTATTTTGTTCAATTAATCGTGAGTAACTGTCCTTAAATTGTTATTGTACCATTTGTAAGGTATCAAACGAAAATTATAGTCAAATTGACATACTACTACAGTATATGGTTATGAATTTTAGTAGTCGAATTTAATTGTGTCGAAATTCAATTTTAAAACCGTGAGAGTTACTGTCATTACTCGTAAGGTCTTCTAGTACGTCTTTTTTTTATTACCTTAATTCGTGTAACTGATTTAATTAAATACTTAAATACTACCTTGAACTTAAAGGATTTTATAATAATAATAATAATATAATAATAATAATAATAAAATGATTGACTTAAACTTAAAAGATTTTATAACCCTAAACCCATCTTAAATTATTATACATTATTTTTAAACTTTAATTCAAAAACCTCCCAAATCCCTACACATACACACGCATGTATGCGCACTATATATATATATATATATAGGGCGTCCCAAAAAAATGTATACACACTTTAAATAATTATAAAGGCAGTGTTTATTAAAATACATTTCATTTTCAAAATGTAATAGAATCTACAGACATTATTTAATTGTTTTGTCAACGCCTGTTTTCAAACTGACGTCCGTTCTGGTCCAGGCACTGCTGATAACGCGAAGCAATGGAATCGCAAACATCACGAAACATTTCGTTTGGTATTTGTGTGCATTCTTGTTCAATGGCTGCTCTCAATTCAGCGACTGTTGCAGGTTTTATAGCGTAGACTTTGTCTTTTAAGTATCCCCATAAAAAAGTCTAGTGGTGTGAGGTCTGGTGAACGCGGAGGGTATTCTACGAAACCCCTTCGTCCAGTCCACATCCACATCGTGCCAAGTACCACTCGCAATACTCCACTCTTCGGTCCGGATCATCTTCATTAATAGCATGGACTAATCTTGGAATGTAACTTTTCCATTGACAGCGCTTCAAAATGCGTTGGACAGACGATTCTGAAATTCCTACCTCACGACTCGCTTGCCGCACAGATTTTCTTGGACTTTGGTGATACGTTTCCAGTACTCTTTCTTGCTTTGTGGGGCTTGTCGATGTCCGTGGTCTTCCGGAACGCTTCTTGTGGACATTCTGAACAGTTCCATCGGCTTCAAACTTATCTCTAATTCGAGTGATGGTAAGTCGCGTTGGTGGATCTGTTTGAAACTCCCTCCTAAACTGTCTTTGCACTTCAACTGCATTTTCACACTTCCAGTAGCATTTTAGAATGAATTTCCTTTGTTCAAAGCTTAGTCTGACTGCCATTATTAATTCTAATGGGTTTAACTTGGAAAGAAAGAAACATCAATTGAGCTATCAGCTGTTAAAGTGTGTGTACATTTTTTTGGGACGCCCTGTATATATACAAACCTTATGCTAAAATCATTGGATGTCACAATAAACTATTTCATAGCGTGTAAGTGCTAACTATGCTATTTATATAGTCCTAAGCATTTTTGCTTACTATATATAAATTTTTGCTCAGGCATTTATTCGGTTAATTTAAAAATCCTCTCAGCTAATCTAATCTGTCCTTCGAAATTGTAAGATACACACTTTGCACCTAATACACCCAAATACACACTAGACCACAGGTCTATACATCATCCATTACGTAATTCTATTTTTACCTACAATAGTCAACAAAATTAGTTCAGGAATTGTACTATCATGTTAACCTTGAAAAATCCATGAACTTTAAAATTTATATTTTTCCCTTTTACCTATTCATTATGAATCCAATTTTCCCCACAGAAAAAAAAAATAAAATTTTGCTAAAAATTTTACAATATCATTCTTTGTCTAACTTAATTGTTTGTCTAAATTAACGTATTAATCCTTTATTCTGTTTGTATAAAAGTAAAGTTTTAACCTTTGAATTCTTTTATATTATATAATAACTCACTTGTTCTGTATAAAAATTTGTAATGTAAAGAAAAAAATTCGTCATCTAACTTGAATTACTTACGATGTTATTTTCTCAATTGTATTATATTGTATTAATTGTATTATATTATTGTATTAATACCATTTTAGGGGGGGAAATACTGTAAAAAGTGAACAATGAACAATTCCTACACCATCATTATATGGATTCATTGTCTTCATGCAGTACTTATGTTCTTATAGTTTTATGTTTGAATGTTCATTTTTACATAAGAAACCAAAATCGCCTAAGCGAGTTTTGGATAGAATTTCGATTTATACTTCTTTATTCATTACTGTATTTCTCTAATTCATCTTTTCTAATAATGACTTATACACTATGACGTCATAAAATAACTTTATTCTCTTTACGTTTCCCATACTTTGTACACTGAATCACGTTTCTTAGTATTTGGACATCTTCCGTGTGCAATGTATGGTAAATTCTTTAATAATAATGTTGTGGTGTTGTGTAGTATAAGCATTATTATTCGACCAGATTCATCCATACGTCACGTTTTCCCGTCATTGATTTCCCTTGATCATTGTCCTATATAAATTTTATTAAATATTCATTTTTTACTCGTGTCAATTTGTGAAGCGCGAAACTTTGGGCGTTCGTTCGAAAACGCGAAAATACGTTCTCGTAATATTTTTTTCATTTTTATTTTTAATTATATGACCTCCCGAGATGAACTCAAAAAAATGCTTAGTAAGATCGAATTCAGCTCACTACAACAGATTCGAGCGCCTCAAAGATAAAATATCTCCGTTCGCTCTGATTTCAAATTCATAACATATTATTACATATTATTTCGTAAGTGCCATGTACTTTGTATTATATTTCTAACATCTAAATTGTCTATTAATATGAAACACTGTAAAAAAACAAAAAGTTATAGTAACTGTTTAATTGTAATTAACTGTAATACTTTAATTTAATATAACAATGTACTTTAATGAAACTGTAATTAATAATAACTTGTAATGTACTTCAATGAAACTAATTAAATGTAATGATTTAATTTATAATGTAAGAATGTACTTTAATAGAACTGTAATGGACAATCATAAGCGAATGTGAAGTAATCCATAATTATAATCGTAATTGTAATGAACCAAAATTAATACGTACTCAGTCGTGTACTTAATTTGTACTTATGTGTACTATTACGAAATGATATCGCCTTCAGAAATGAAGATTCGGCAAAAATACAAATTAGTTTTATTTTATTTTATTTTTTTTTATTTTTAGTTGAAATCTTTCAAAATATCTGATCATGTGTTTAAAAAGGGGGGAAATTTAACCTTCAACTGTCCTCTCCCAAAACATTTAAGTTTATATTATACATGTACTTGTAAAATTAGAGCACTTCTTCATTAGACTTCTTGATTAAGTCACTTCATTTTATAGCACTTCATTAGGACTCCTTGTTAGCAGCCTTGCTGCGGGGAGGGGACAGAGGCCCCTTGCCTTCTTAATATTTTTAGATTCCGGCCTGAGCCATGGTCGAAAGAGGTCGAACCTCTACCCCTGTAAATTCAGAGCAGTACCTGTATATTTTTAAGAAGTAAATTACCGTGAGAAACTTTTTTTTTTCCCTTCGAGCCGTGCTCTCTTCAGAACTTAGTCAGAAAAGTCAATAATTTTAGTATCAGAGAAAGTATCAGAGTATTATAAAAAGAGAAGAATTAAAAATTGGCACCCTTTGCCCAAATTAAGAGACAACCCAAGCACCATAGAAGATATCGGCATAACAGTCTGGCGAGTCTGTAGCCAAGAGTTTAACAAGAGGCGACCGAAAAGAATTAGAATCTTATAGAAGAAATATCCGTTGCTTGCCTCCTAACCAGAACCCCCGTCGATTCCGAACCGACTCAGGGCCATAGACGGAGGGGTTAACATATATATATATATATATATACACACACGAGATGTCTGTTACACACGGTGTCTCAAAAGTCACTGTGCACACACACGCGCACGCACATATATATATATATATATATATATATATATATATATATATATATATATATATTAGACTAACAAGTAGACAAACAAATTCTTTCTTCCACGCCATCATCAAACATTCTTAGAAGACACACGTGGTCAAGAAATCAGAAACAATGAAAACGTCTGTTTCTTCCCAAAATGCCCGCGAAAGCAAGCCCTTATCAACTAAAGGACGCGTGGAAGGCGTCTCAAGATATGGCGGGAAAGTCCGCGTCACAAAAACTATATAAGCGAGATTCCACTGATACGTATTTTCACTTGTTCACTTGTCGCTCGTCATTTTCTCGTCTTGCTCTCCACCTTCGCGAGCAGAAACTCGTCACGTCAACCGCCCTCCGGCTTCCCGCCGGAGGAGCAGCCTGCTGTTCCTTCAAGGCTTTCGATCTATCGTCAAGTAAGATCTTCCGCTGTCAGCATGCAGAAGCACTTCTTCGAAGCGCAGCGCCGTTTCGACTTCGGCCGGCTTGTCCCTCAAGCATCATCTCAACTCTACACGAAGCGAATCAACACTTGAAGCGACCGGCGCCCGTTGAACAAACTTCAATGGGACGGTCAGCATCACCTCGGGCCTACGTTCTACAAGGTCAACCTTCAAGCATCTTCTCCATTTCAAGAGGCCTAATCGACACGACCAGCGCTCGGTCAACAAGCTTCAATAGGACGGTCAACGACACCTCGAGCCTACAGTAATAGGTTCACCTTCAACACTTCTTGAACAGAGGGTTTCATCGTCCCGGTAAGCTAAGTGCATCTTTTCTAAGTAACTCTCGTGAAGCCTACATCAGCCTACCGCCGAACGGTAGGCTATACTCCCAAAGTGTGTAATTAAGCGTTCTAACTGACTCTCGTTAAAGAACGCAGTAGGCCTATTTCCCAATTCAAGTGTCATTCCAAAACCGTAATCGTGTAGCATCATGCTATTGGGTTCAATCATGTAATCCACAAATACTTTGCATCCGTTTATTTATGTGATTTATTTAAGCACTCATTATTGACAGCCGAATCCACTTCCCGTGTACTAAACGTCCGTGCATTCTTATATCATTTACTAGGCCCATTCAATGTTCCACTTATGCGTAACTCTAGCCTACCTAATCCATTTACAGTGTACCAATTTAACGGGCATAATTTCCATTATCATTTGGCTGCATCATTTATTCCATGTTCATTCATGCATAACCTTTAGCCTACATAATCAGTGTTACATATTCTATTCAGTGTACCAAAACGTACGTGCATAATTTCTATTATCACTAGGTTTCATATTTTATGTTGTGTTCCATTTTGCATGGCATTAGCCTAACATAAATGAATGCATTACTAGATCATTAAGCTCTTAACCATTTCTCTTATTGGCTAAGCTCCATGTCATCTTAGCATAATAAAAGGCCGTTAAATAATCGTTATTCACTATAATTATTGTCAATCATATGTTATTCACTGTGAACAAATAACTGATTTATTTTCTTAATTAAATACAAAACAATAAGGTGCTTTTTATAACCTTAACAATATTTGCTTGGGTGTAATCCAAGCTGGTGACCTCGAAGCAATTCGTATCACTCAGAAATATTATAGTAGGCCTACTCCATTAGCCACTTTCAACTGGTGATACTGTATGAACCCAGCCTGTCATTAAAAATTTGCATCAATTAATCACTAGCATTAAATTAGTCATTATCACCTTAAACGACTAAAACTGGGCCTACTATATATATATATATATATATATATATAATATATATATATATATATATATGAGCTATTGAAGAATAGGGACCCCAGCCTTCTTTAGTTAGCTTTATAAGGCTAACTAACGAAAATTTCATGACCTGACCTAACCTAACCAATCGTCAAGGGCGTACAGTTAACCTAACGATTGGTTAGGTTAGGTTGTGATATTTTCGTTAGTTAGCCTTATAAGCCTAACTAAAGAAGGCTGGGGTCCCTATTCTTCAATAGCTCATATATATAATATATATATATATATATATATATATATATAGAGAGAGAGAGAGAGAGAGAGAGAGAGAGAGAGAGAGACACCCTGTAGTAACACCAATTTTAACAAGTATAATTAATGAAGTTGGCCAATCTCTTTTTTCAAATGAATATTTTTCGTTTTTAATGTTTCGTCTTAAAAGTGTGACATCGTTCCTCATCGAAAGATTTTAGTGAAATTAAAATATGAATGTTGTTATCCTTTAAATTACCCTTTACTTCTTAATAGTTTCATTATCTCTTAATAACAACCCCCTTACCTCGTAACAATTATCCGTTAACCCTTAATAATTATCCCTTACCTTTAAACAATTACCCCTTACCTTTTAAATCTATCCTTAAAATTACCCCTTACCTTTTAATTACCTCTTACCTCCTACTAAAAATTACCCCTTAATATATGGTACCCCAAATGAACAAACACTGAATTCGGGTGTTAGGCTGTATAGGTCAGCGTTGATATCTTGTTGCCATGGCTACAGTATTAGAATTAACTTATTTGTAAATAAATTATAAATATTGAGAAAAGACTGCGGTAAAATAAGAGACAACAATAGGAAAAATCATTGTACCTTTCAGACATTTCGTTCACAGGTAATTTCAGCGGCACTAATAAACTAAACTAAACTAAACTAAACTAAACTAAAATAAAATAACCTAACCTAACTTACTCTAACTCGAAACACACTTGATAATATGTTACGTCGAGATTTAAATGTCGTGAGCTTTAAATCACTTATGTTTAAGGTCCATTTTGAATTACGATAACGAGCCTATACATGATAAGCCTAATAAGTTTAGCAAACGGAAGAAGAGGGAGGCCTACTGTATACCTCTCCCAATGTATCGTGGGATTTTCTAGTTAACTTTCTTTAATTAACCCTTTCACTGCGTCATTTCTATATTTCGAAACAGTTTTGTTCGCAAATATCCTAATTGCGCAGGAAACGGTTAAATAGCGTCAGTATAATGCTTTGTGTTCACTTCATGTCTGTAGTTAATAGAAATTGCTTGTATTATGTTATTATGCTTCAGTTTCCTTGTCTTATTAAAAATGTGCAACTGTATAGTGACTGACTTTTGCCTCATCCTGTGTATATATATATAAGAAAAGCAAAAATGATTTAATTAAGGTCAGTTGTGTGTGTGTGAGCTAGGGAGGAAAACGTTCGAAAACTTTAAAAAATACTAAATACTGTAAATGCAGAGCGTTAGCAACTTTAAGTATTCCATCGTTAATGGTAAATCCGCTACGAGAGAAACCATAAAAACGTCCCCACTCGATCCCCTCAAAAAGGAGGAAAATAAAGTCTCCCCTTAACTCATTTATTTAAAGATTAAAACAGGCGCATTTCTCTCCGGTGCCACGTGTCTCGACCTCAAAACTTCCTAACTCAATAAATGTTGCCCCTCCAAAACTTCCTTCATTACTCTCGCGCGCGCCACAGTTTCGCTTCGACCAATTTTCCGAAATTGAACTTACACACCGTCCGAATATAAACGTTTCCTCCGTTTGGCACTCAAGCAGGCACTCAGGCTAGCACTTCACCACCGTTCGTTAGGAGAGACGGGAAAAAAACGGAAAAAAAAATCATCTTTTCATTTCACTTACATTTTTCTTTTTTAGGGACGCATTTTCATTCATTTCACTTCACACCTTTCTTTTTAGACGCGTATTTTTTACCTCTTTCAGAACATCAGAGCACTCAAAATTTTTTTCATTGCATTCACTCTTATGTTTCAATATATATATATATATATATATATATATATATATATATATATATATATATATATATATATATATATCTCTCAGTGGCAACGGAGGGGATCAGGCAGGTCAGGCTCAGCCTGACCTGTTATTTCTCCTACTAGGGGACTTAAAAAACTAACAATACACAATCCCATCTCTTGTCAAGTTGTCAAGCTAAAAATTTCCATTCATCCATCATCTAAACCCCATTTCCCCAGTGAGGGTGGGGAGAGAGACGCGGGAAGAGAGGGAAGACATGTGGCTAAAAATTTTGAGTCAGATATCCCTACAGCCTACTTTATAAAACATGTTATAATGACCATGTTAGGATTTATAAATAAGGATATATAGCTCTTTGCATATACACTGACTCTACATAAAGTTAATTATTACTGTATTATTATTATGCATCTTCTCAAATAACAAAGCCTTACAACTCTCTTAAAAACGCACAATTTCACGTCTTGTCAGGCAAGCAATTTTAAGCCTGACGTCTCTCTTTGAAACGTGTTATGATGTAAATCTTATGATTTATTTATAATGTTATAAAGTCGTTTGGATATTCACTATACGTAAAGTTTATTAGTATTTCAATTGATTTATTACTTTGTATCCACCGAATAACCAAGTTTTTAATGTTTGAAGTCAGGCAAATTTCTATCTGCCTGACGACTTGCTGCTGTGCCAAATGTATGCTATTATCTTGAATTACTAAACATTTAAAAGCAATATTTGCATAGCATACTGACAGTTGGGTATTTTTATATATTCTACTTTTGCATAGTACAGTAAATTTTAGGAAATTTAATACCTAACATTTGGAAAGTGTTCATTTTATATAATATCTGTCACATCTGCGTCGAAAGAGAGCTATTGGTATGACGTCACGTGGTGACGTCAACGTATTGCATGTGAGGTGGTACGACACTTTGAATGATGAAATCTGGTGGGATGAAGATAGTTTAAACCAGGATGAAAACCTTTACACAAAACTAGATGACTTTATGTTTTATATTTGCTGCTTTGAAGAATTACTTAGCAATGCTATAAAACTATTTGATGTTTTACAGTGCAGAATAGTGGGCATGAGTAGTATGACCGCAAAATGGTAGCGTGCAATTGCAATATCGCAAAGAAGGGGAAGGGGTTATCCCCCAAGCTGCAATGAAAGGGGGTAGGGAGCTTTTGGGGGAAGGGAGGATGACTTCCCCCCAAAGGGGTAACCTTAACCTAAGCGAGAGAGAAAGGAGGAGGAGTCTTTGGGGGAGAAGGTGGGATGTCCTCACCCCCCAAAGGGAAACCCTAACCTAAGCCTTAACCTAAGGAGAGTTGTTTATTCCACCGGAGTCCGTCGCATAATGAGCGTCCAAGGGATCCACAGCTGTTATATAGAGGGTCAGGAGTTGCCAGATACCCCTATATATTTAATTATGCTCAGTTGTACCTTATTAGGGTGAGTTGCCAGCTACTACTATATACTTATTTATATAAGGAGGGTTACCAGAGAGAACTATTTATTTATATATAGATGAGTTGCCAGATTGCACCATTTATTTTAATTATTTATTTACATATAGATGAGTTGCCAGGCAGCACCATTTACATATGCAGGGTTACCAGACATCACCATTTTAATTATATTATTTATTAAAGGCAAGAGAGAGGGAGACGTTCTCCTTAATTTGCTCAGTAAAAACTAAAAACACTATTTATTTAATTAACAATAAAAGAAACACACAGCTCTTTATATTGTACATTATTCTAATAACATTCTATAAAAATAATATTTAATTTACCTATAATTCGAGACCTGAATCGCTTTCATTTATTCTAAAGCCAAACCGAAAGTGTCTATTTATTTTTGTTAATCCTTTTATATACTTTTATATTATCTTTTATAAGGAAATTTCTGCGAAAGCAAAGTAATTGAGGAATCCTTTATTCATGTTTTCTTCGTACTTTCATGCTAGTATACTTAATTAACAATAAAAGAAAAATGCATGCAAAATAACAATAAACACTTTAAACGCTGTGTATATATATATATATATATATATATATATTATTATATATATATATATATAGATATATATATATTATATTAGACCGTTTCACGATTATATGGTAATTTTTCAAATTGAATTTTGATAAACGCACACACTTTTATTTTTTTTATAAAGGAAGAAAAACAAGTAGACAAAATATCATTTTATTTGAATGATAAAAAGGCACCCCTCAGATGGCACTTCTTTTACATTAATGGATAATTAGAGCAAATATAAGACTGAACGAAAAATATGTTTTAAAACAAAGCGACTTAAATTCTATTTAAGACATATATTGATTAAGAATATAGGGATTTCAGTGGCTGAGGGACCTCCTTTCTCTGATTTTCAATTATTTGAAAGGCCCGTTGTCTCTCTTCCTCACTCTTTGTGAGCTTCTCATTAAACTCTGTAGCCAGTTTGACTCCTCGTTCAGCACAGTCGTTGATTACTTTGACTGCCATGACCCGATTACGGTGCTCCTCAATGTCTTCAAGTTTCTTGGGAATTTCTATTTTCAAACACTTGAAGAAGTCTTGTGTTTGAGTTGTGACAAAACTGGTAATCTTTAAGTCATTGGGGTTTTGCAACATTCGGGGGTCCACCTTTCTTGCCCTCACTTTTCGAGGAGGCGCGTGGTGAAGGTTGTGGAGCATTAGGACCTTATCATCTTCAGTCACGAGGTTTGAGAAAAAGCCAAATCCTACAAGATCCTCACTCAAGTACCAACCATGGTTCTGAAGTTTTTTGAGGGCTGTAGCACCACTTCCTTATCAACCTGGATCTTGTAGATATGTAGCATCTTGAGGAGGGCCAAATCATTTGCTGGAGCATCAATTCCAACTGGAGATGTATACCAAGCTTGAAGATAAACTGTCACTGAAAAGGCGTTTATTCGTATCAGAGCTTATTGTTTTTCATGAGGGGTGAGAAGGAATTGGTTCCTAAATAAGTAAATTTTTAAGGAATAGATGCCCTTTCCCATCCATCTAGCTCTGCTGTAAGCTCCTGGGTAGTGGAATCTGCTATCAGAGCCTTTATTTGTTTTAGGCATTGGACAACCAAGGAAGATAAGTGCAAGTTCTAAGTATTCCCTGTAGTCACCTCGAGTGTGGCCCTCTTGAAGTTTGGAGTTGATGAAAGAAATAAGCTTGTCTCTGTGCTTCAAGATCCAATGATCTAAAGATTCTGAGGTGAGATCATTGGGTTCATAGGGCTTGTAATTCTGCTGATCAATGTTATCCCAACAATCTCTGAATCGATTGAATAAGGGAATTTGTGGACCCGAAGAAGAGAAAAACATGTCAAAAACTGCAGTGATAAGAAGCTCGTGGATATGGTGGCGGCATGCCAGAAAAAGGAGTGATCTCTGAAGGGCCTTTTGGATGATGGTACAAGCCCCAGCATGGATACCTGTATTGCTTGCAGTAGTATCAAAACAAAGGCCTGCTACCCACTCATTTACTTGTGGCCATTGCTTCAAGACATCTAAAACTGCTCTCCCCATTTCTTCTCCCGTTCCAGAAATAAGCTTTGGAATAGACAGTAATTTTTCTAATTCGCCTGCACCAGTCACAACAATGGGCATTACATCAATCTTACCCACATGCATGGATGGAAGAAGCTTTCCATCAAAATGAATTATTAAAGGGGTATTTGGTTGGAAACTGGCTTTAATGTCTTCTCCCATCTGCATCCGTGTTGATCGCCGAGACCTGTAGATAGAGGATGATGAAAGTGTGATCTCTTCAATTTCCACTCCAGCAGCTGAAAGGGCAGGTGCCACAATGTGCATAGCAGCTCTTGCAGATGTTCCAGTGCGGTCCAGAGCAGCCAAGAACTTTTTATCCTAACAATTACACCTGGTTCAAGCTTCTCCTTTTTTGAAGATGATGATGAGAGTGCTCTGTAGAACATTCATCACCAGATGATTCTTCACTTCCTCCTGAACCGGAATTTTCACATTGGTTGAGATCCACAACCTTTGTCAATTGCCTCATTTCTTCCTTTGATTTCCTGCGAAGTTTTTCCATTCTTTCCATGCTTATCTGTCGTGTTTTTGCCTTTCTTGAAAACTCCTTGTCTTCTGGACCCATAATCATTTCCGATCGTTCCTTTGATCCTTAAGAAAATCTTTATCCTCCTGCAATTTTATTTCTGTTTCCACTTCTGAATGAGCTACATCGAAAAGCTTCTTTAGGCTGGTGACAAATTCTGCTTCATTCTTCTCTTGGGTAGGAGTTCGTCGAGTTCGGTTCTTGACCAGCCCTTCATGCTTATTGTAAAGCCTTTTAAGCTTTGAGACAATATAAGGCTTGTGGGATGTAATTAAGGAGGCTTTTTCCCACATAGCAATAACTTCGTTGGCTACAGTTGCGCAAGCTACAGAGACATTTTGCTTTCCCACCTTAATGTGATAAAAAAGACGTTTAAGGACATCACTGTCAGTTGGAAGCTGCTTCTCAGAAAAACCCTCTTCCAGCACTTGTCCGACCAACCAGACTTCACACTTGTTTCTGGTTTTTGCCATAATTCTGAGGGAAAAAGTTTTACCACCTGTTAGTCTTAATAATAATATAATATAATCATTAATCACTCACCTAAATTATATTATGACTTGATTACTGTAAGAAAGTTGTAAAGTAACATGAAGTAACCTTTCTAGAACAGTAAATTTGTGAAAATATCAGTAATTATAGATGAAAAAGCAAATAAAACATCATATAATCCATAAAGGGAAAAATGGAAATTCTAGAATAGTTATCCTGAAGGAAGAATTTTCTAGAATTCTCTCTAAAGAATATAGGGGAGTTACTGGACCATTCCTGAAAATGACCTACTTATCTTCCAATTTTATTTATGAATTTTATATACCAAATTTAAGAGGACATCACAAAATAAATAAATATATTTGCCTGAAAAATGAAAATTTTCTCATGAGGGGTAAAATAGATATGCATTGAGGGGTGGGATAACAATAAGCTCTTGTCTTAATATTTTGCATGAAGTCTTTATTCATGACATATTACTTTTTTAGTATGTGTGCGTTGAGCCATCATAAATTTCGATTTTTCGAAACGGCCTAATATATATATTAAATTACCAACCGTGGTGGATTCCGTACCATGTTTCGGATTCCATGTTATACTGTAAGTCTAAGGTGGAGTGAAAAACATTGATTTTTATTTTAACCCCAAATTAATTATATAATTTTTTTAAAAGAAAATTCCGCAAAATCAAAGTTAATTCTCCTTAAATTTGCTGGAGCTAATTATTTAAACGAGTCCCAATATTTTAAAGAAATACACTTAATCCGAAATAAAACACCAAATTGACAGTAGAAAACAAAAATAGCAGTACACTATATATATATATATATATATTAGGGTGCCACTTATTTGGGGTGTTTTTCATTTTTTGGGAATTTCTATCAGGACGGGCGCATTTCTGGTGTCATTCCGTCTAAAAACATTGTGTGTAAAATATTTTTGAAATAAAATAATAATTAGAACTGCCTCAACGAGGTCAAAGTTTATACTTTTTGTCGAAAAGTACTCATGGCGTTCTGTTATCATGTCAGTTTTCGTTTCGATAGCTGCTGTAGTTTCTGAGTTGAAAAATGATAACAGACAGACAGACGGACGGTCAGAGTCGTTGGTTTAGTCTTCCGCACTGGTGTACAGAAGACTAAAATGAGGTATTATACAGGGTGTAACACGAGTTTATCCAAATATTGATACAGGCGAAAGAACGTTATTCTAAGTAGAAAATGGGTTGGGACGAGTTTTGCCAACACTAACAGTGTTTCATTCTCTTTTTCAGTGAGTTCTGAAACGACGTGATGGCTTCGGCAACAAGATCTAAAACAGCAGTCTATCTCCTGGGGACCGTGGACCACAGCATCACAGGAAGCATGCTGCCTACGGGAAAGCAGGCGCTTCAGTACTTTTTCCACCTTCACCTTGACGTCAAGAAGCCGATCAAGGAAGCAGCCGCTGAGACAGTGACCGCAGTCAAGGAATTCTGGGAGCGGTCCCGTATTCCTACGCAGAAAGACCAACGCGCAAGGGACAAGGTTCTCCGAATGTACGAGAAGTGGCGGGCTCTGAACAAGAACTCGAAACGGCGCACTGTGACCCAAATCAGGAACGAGGCCGAGTTCCTCTCATCCCTTGACCGCCTCTTCGACATCGCACACGAACAGGCGATGTCGATGATCACAATCGAAGAGGACAGGGAGTTCCTGACGGGACAAAGGGCCGAGGTGCGGCGCGGCCGCATCTCCTCCACACGTGACATGACGCTGCACACTGAGGAGGAGCGTGCGAGGAGACAGGAAGCGGAAAGGAGCCGCCGGCAAGATGATGAAAGGGCGAACAGAGAGAGCCGAGAAGAACTCGTCGAACTGGCATCGAGCTCCAGCTCAGGTGCAAGCAGCCCGACTCGGTCACCGACACGGCGTCGTCGCCGAGAAGAAGAGGAAGAGCTCTCTCTCCCGGGCCCGTCCACGTCGAATGCAGAAGCATCTACGACCCCTTTACCACCCAAGCGATTCCGCGCGTCGAAAAGATGATCACCCCTGATCTCTCCGCAACGATGGATCGGACGAAACTTACCGACCGAGGTGGTTTTTTTGCTGTCGGCGGCTGCGAGGAGCTTGGGCCACGACCCTGAGGAGCTGGTCTTGAACCGCGAATCCTCCCGCCGCGACCGAGCAAAGTTCCGTGCTATGGCAGCAGCGGAAATGAAGGCAGCCTTCCATCCTACTGTGCCGCTGACCGTTCACTGGGACGGGAAAATCGTACCAGCGGCTGACGGAGGCCCTGCTGAAGATCGCCTTCCAGTTCTGGTGTCTGGGGAGAACGTCGACAAGCTTCTGGCTGTGCCCAGCCTCCCCGACGGCACCGGCCGCGCCATGGCGGAAGCCGTCCTCTCTGCCCTCGAGGATTGGGACATCAAGGGACGGATCTGTGCCCTCTCTTTTGACACCACCGCCTCAAACACAGGACTCTCAGGAGGAGCTTGCTAATCATTGAGCAGAAACTCGAGAAGACAGTGCTTCATTTGGCTTGCCGCCACCACATCCACGAACTGGTGTGCGAGAAGGCATTCACGGCGTGCCTCGGTCCCTCTACTGGTCCTGACATCCTCCTGTTCAAACGATTCGCCGCCCAGTGGGACTTCATCGATCAAACCAAAGCGAAGCCCTTCGAGGATGGAACCATGCCGCAGCACCTGAAGGACGCCCGCGACGACCTGCTGATCGAATTCAGCCGCCTCCTCGACGGTCAACATCCACGTGATGACTACAGGGAACTTCTGGAGCTCTCTGTAATTGTGCTGGGCGGTCCGAACAAGCGGGGTGCCCGGTTCGCTCGTCCCGGCGCCTTCCATCGCGCGCGCTGGATGGCAAAAGTCATCTATGCCATCAAACTGTTCCTGTTCCGGGAACAGTTTCAGATGTCGTCAGGCGAAGCGGCTGGAATCCGGCGATTCACCATCTTCGCCGTGTCCATCTACGTGACGGCCTGGTACAAAGCGCCGCTCCCGGCAACGGCCCCAGCCGCGGACCTCGCGCTGCTCAAGGCCGTCGTCTATTATCCGGACTCAGCGGTGGCCAAGGCGACGGCGACAGTCTTCGCCAGGCACCTATGGTACTTGAGCGAGCGCCTCGTCACCCTGGCCATCTTCGACGAGGGTATCGACTTGGCGACAAAGCGGGAGATGATTAAAGCGATGGAAGAAGAGGAAGGATCGGAGGATCCCCCGCGGCGTATCAATGTGGACCTGTCCACCGCCTCAATCGCCAACAATACATTGGCCAAGTTCACAACGACTACATCAAAGGAGTTCTTCAAGGTTCTGGACATCAGCACCGCCTTCCTGCTCAAGGATCCGGAGGAGTGGCGGACGGACCCAGCCTTCATCGCCGCATCCCGCCGAGTCCAGGCCCTTCAAGTTGTCAATGACTTCGCGGAGCGCGGGGTGGCGTTGATGCAGTCTTTCAACCTGGCCCTTACCAAGAGTGAAGACCAAAGGCAGTTCCTCTTACAAGTGGTCGAGAAGCACCGCTGTGACTTCCCAACCGCCCGCAAGTCCACCCGCAAGTCCGCCCGCAAGTCCGCTCTGCAAAGTAGGCAACAATGAGAGGGAGATGGGCGCCCATGATACCTCCCCCCCCCCCCCTTGAGGGGCTAATACTCGAGTTGAGGGGGACCTAGAGTTGAAAGTATGAAGTCCAGTTATATGTTTTAGGTCAAGATTAGTAGCTTGAACAAACTAGAAGTGATATTTTATTTGCTAGAGGCATAGAACATCATGATCTAAAATTTCTACTTTTCGAGAAAATATACAAACTTTGACCGTATTGAGGCAGTTCTAAATATTGTTTTATTTCAAAAATATTTTACACACGATATTTTTTGACAAAATGGAACCAGAAACGCGCCCGTCCCGGTAAAAATTCAAACTTTCGAAAATAAGTGTCACCCTAATATATATATATATATATATATATATATATATATATATATATATATATTATATATATATATATATATATATATATAACAGTACACTATATATATATATATATATATATATATATATATATATATATATATATATATATATATATATAACAGTACACTATATATATAATATATATATATATATTATATATATATATATATTATTATTATATATATATATAATATATATATATATATATATATTATATATAATATATATATATATATATAACGAACGCAAAGCAGTTTAATGGGATAAAATTTTTCTGCGAAAACTGCTTGACCGAATTAAGCTCTTTTACAGTATTTAAAGCAGAGACTACGAGAAGAGAATGAAAGAGGAAAATGGAAACAAAGAACAGTGGAAAACAGAAGAAACGGAGAAAGGCGAAATAGAAAAAAATCAAATACCGTCACAAAACGAGGTCGAAAACACACAGGCGACAAAGAGTGTAAAGACAACACACAGCATAAGGGCAACGAAGGACACAAACACAACTAGCACAAGACAAGAGGGCAGTCAAGAAAACGAAGTAAAACTGTCCCCAATAAGGAGCAAAAAACAAAAGCCAAGAGTAAATATGGGGAAGGAATTATATGCAGATATTATATAAAAGATAACACCGGTCTGCATGAAAATCGATTTCTTTATTTTGAGTTGTGATTCTGAAGCATTTCGCTGCGCTGAATTCAAAAATGCTACCAGTTTATTTCTATCACCCACAGTTTTAAAGTTATTAGCAAAACAATTTTGGGGCGTTTTGTAATTTTTTACCTTTTTTATCTTTAATTAATTTCATTTTTTCAGATAGATAATTCTAACATTACGTCTTTAAAATTTTAATAATGGCTTCTAGAGGATGTACCCATAGTCCAGACATATTTTGTTATATTTGTGGTCGGTATGTTGTTGTAAAACAAAGGACAAATGTAACGACCTTCATTAAGAGAGCTTATCATGCTTATTTTGGAATTAAATTAGATCAAGACAAAAGTTGGGCTCCACACAAGGTTTGTCTTACGTGTGTTGCGGCACTAAGGAATTGGAGCAAAGGTAAAAAGAAAAGTTTGCCATTTGGGATCCCTATGGTATGGCGCGAGCCTAGAAACCATACCGAAGACTGCTACTTCTGTTCTTGCAATGTTAAAGGTTATAATGCAAAGAATAAAGAGAGCCTTCAATACCCAAGTCTTCCATCTGCAATAAGACCGGTACCCGATGGTCCAGAAGTTCCTATTCCCCGCCCACCCGAGAGTCTGGATCAATACAATTCAGATTCTGATTCAGCTCCAAATCCAGATAATGATGATGTTTATGAACAGCCAACAGCTGACCGAGATCCTAAACCATTAACCCAAGCCGAACTAAATGACTTAGTCAGGGATTTGAATCTGCCTAAGGACTCTGCAGAACGTTTGGGGTCTAGATTGCAGGAGAACAATTTATTGGCATCCGACACATACTTCGCTTGGTACAGAAACCGTGAGAAAGACTTCGTGCCTTTTTTCGAAGATGATGGTCCCTTGGTGTTTTGCAAGGACATCACACGATTAGTGCGCAAGCTAGGCATCGAATACCAAACCAGTGACTGGAGGTTGTTTATAGATTCCGCTAAAACCAGTCTAAAAGGAGTGTTACTGCACAACGGTAACAAATATGCATCAATCCCAGTGGCCCATTCTACTCATTTAAAAGAGACCTATGATAACATGAAACTGCTTCTAGAAAAAATTCAGTATCAAAATCACAGATGGATATTGTGTGGGATCTCAAAGTCCTTTGCATGTTACTTGGGCAACAATCAGGATACACTAAGATGCCATGTTTCATCTGCGAATGGGATAGTCGAGCATGTGACCAGCACTGGAAGAGGAAAACTTGGCCTCCTAGAGAGAATCTTACCCCAGGATCAAAGAACATTTTACATGAACATCTAGTTGAACCAAATAAAATCCTCCTACCACCCTTGCACATTAAGTTAGGCTTGATGAAGCAGTATGTCAAAGCATTGAATAGAGAAGGTGAGTGTTTCAAGTACATTTGTTCAAAATATCCAAAGATTAGCTACGAGAAAATAAAGGAAGGTGTTTTTATAGGTCCTCAGATTAGAAAGTTATTGACAGACGATCATTTCCTGAACACAATGACCAATAAAGAAAAAGAAGCATGGCTTGGTTTCAAAGATGTTGTTGAAAACTTCTTGGGAAACTACAAAAGCCAAAATTATGAGACTGGTGGAAAATATGCTTAAAAAGTTTTGCGCCTTAGGCTGCAACATGAGCCTGAAAGTTCACTTCTTATTTTCGCATCTTGACCGTTTTCCCGAAAATCTCGGAGATGTCAGTGAGGAGCAAGGGGAACGATTTCACCAGGACATCAAAACCATGGAAAGAAGATATCAAGGAAGATGGCATACAAATATGATGGCGGATTACTGCTGGTGTCTGCAACGAGATCAGCCTAACGCACAGCATAAGAAAACATCAAAGAAGCACCGGTTTAGTCGTCATTAGTCAGATGTACCTTCGTAGTCTTAAGTCTTTGGAATAAGTCCTGAAATGATTGCAAGTAAAGAAGGTAAATTATTTTGTTTCTTTCAGTTATTTTTTTATTCTTTCATAAACAGGCAATATGCTTGTCCAAGAGCTAGGAGCTATTTAATTCTGCTTTAATTAGGTTTTACTCTATCACCTAAAGATTTCGTGCTACAAGGGGGTTGTAATACCTCATCTGTCCCCAAATGTTAACCACCCATTGATGGGAGGGGAGAGAGTATTTTGCTGGGAACGGGACTGGTTGTTATATATATTTACCCTACATTATTATGTAAGCGTTACTGTAGTCTATAACAACAAAATTTATGGTTTAGCATGTGCAATCCAATGTTGGTCTCGATAAGATGGTTCACATTTGGGGATAATGGGGATTTATGACACACCCTGTAGTAAGAAAACCATACGTGATAGGGAAAAACTAACTATATTTTTGAGATCAGCGCACTCAAAGTATATAGAATCACCAACTAGTTTGTAAAAATCGATCGACAAGTTTTCAAATGTGTACTGGTGTAATTGCAGATTTAAAAGAGGACAATGTATATATGAACATCCCCCAACATGCAATTTCTTCTATAATAATGGTCATTGTAAATTTGGAGACGGATGTAAATTCTACCACCCGGACATTTGGAGGACTTACGCAAAATATGGAACCTGCAAATTCGGGAAAAAATGCTACTATCAACATCTCCCGACGGACTCAACGAACAAAGGAAAAGTTTAAATGACAATAGGAATAAATAACAATAGAACACAATAAGCGAACAAGAAAATTTTTTCAACATCGCGGACACCTTACGGATGCTAAATGTTATCTACTGCAGTTGACCAGCTGGAAACCCCCGAGCCAAATCGCTACGGCAAGAAGCTACCATACAGTAGGCGGAAACGAATCTCTTTCGGAGGATCATAGGGCAACGAATCAAGCAATATCGAAGGAAAACGAACTTGAAATGCACAAGGGGCAACGAAAAACAGAGAACAAAAATTGTCCTGGCTAATATTCAAGGAATAAGACCAAACCAATCACTCAATAAGGTTTCGTACCTGAAAGGATTTATGGACGAAACAAGGGCGGACATCGCATGCCTCACAGAAACTCATCTTAAGATTGGCAAGGAAATTGTGAAAACTGCGAACATTGTATTGATAAGAAAGAGATAAATATAGAGGGCTTCAACTTACTAAGAGCGGAGAGAACGACGAGACGGAAAGGTGGCTGTGCTATATATGTACAGGAAGGTCATATGAGAGAGACGATAATAAGTAAATCAAAGAGCTATGTGGAACTCCTAGCAGTGAAAATAGAAAAACTAAACTTGATAGTAATAGTCATCTATAGACCTCCAAGCACCCCAACCGAAAAATTCTCGGAGGCCACTGATGACATCAGAAAGCTAATAAAGGCCATAAACCCTCCATCCCCAATATAATGAGCTGCGGAGACTTTAACTTCCCATTTATAAAATACAAAAAGGTGACTAGGAATATATATATATCCACCAGGACAAGGGGGGCACAAGAGAAGACCAGGAGCAAGCACAAATTTTGATGGCTCTCACAAATGAGTTTATGCTGACACAGGAGATAACAGAAAATACCAGAAAAAATAATTGCCTGGATCTGGTATTCACGAATAACACGAACTTGATTGCTGATATAAAAATAACCCCAACCATTATCTCAGACCACAACTTAATCGAGATATCAACAAATATGACGACAGCATTAAAAGACAATACACATACTGTGGAAAGAAGTAAATTCGGGGCCTTTAACTTAAACTCGAAGACTATAAATTGGGAAGCAATCAGATCGCACATGGCCCAAATAGAATGGAGAACAATTTTCGAGAATAAAACAACTGAAGAAATGCTAACAACCTTGGAAGAAAAAACGCTGAAAATTTTAGAAAAATATGCTCCGAAAAGAAAGTGGAGGCGAAGTTAGGTAACTGCGGAGATAATGACAGGAAAGCAATAAAAGAAAAACTGGAGGGTATCGATCGGGAAATACAAGCCCTGATTAAGGACCATACAGAGAGGGAAGAGGAAAAGGCGGTAGAATCAATAAAGGAAAATCCAAAATACTTCTATAGCTATGCAAAAAGGAAAACAAAAACGCGCGCGCTATTGGGCCCTTAAGGACGAGAAATAATTAACTAACCGACGATCCAAAAGAAATAGCGGATACATTGAGAACTCAATATGAATCAGTTTTCAGTACCCCAAAAAGTGACAAAGCGATACCTGACATAAATGCATTCTTTGAAGAGGAATTGCAAGGAGAGTATATACACCAGACTTTGATTTTACACCAGAAGATGTAGCGAGAGCTATAGGACAAATGAACCACCAGCTGTAGGTCCGAACAATTGGAACGCATTATTGATTAAAAACTGTAAAAATGAAATGGCTACACCTTTATACTGGATATGGAGAAGATCCCTAGACACTGGGGAAATACCGAGCATCTTGAAAAGAGCAAACATTGTCCCAATATATAAAGGAGGGGACAGCTCTCAAGCAAAGAACTATAGACCAGTGTCATTGACGTCCCACCTCACCAAAGTATTTGAAAGAATAGTTAGAGAGAAATTTATATTTCCTGGAGACACGGGAAAGATTCAACGAAAATCAGCATGGATTCCGATCAGGTAGATCATGCCTATCACAACTAATAGAACACTACAACAATATCCTAGATGCATTGGAAGGCAATGACAACTACGATGTTATATACACAGATTTTGCTAAAGCTTTCGATAAATGTGACCATGGTATAATAGCACATAAAATTAAATATATGGGAATAACAGGCAAAGTGGGAAAATGGATCTACAACTTCCTTAGAGATCGTCTGCAGGTCGTCAAAATTCAAGGTATATCATCATCAGAATCGGAAGTACGCAGCTCAGTACCACAAGGGACAGTACTGGCCCCACTCCTGTTCATTATCATGCTAACAGACATAGACAGCGGAGTAAACAGCAACAGTATAGTAACATCCTTTGCAGACGATACAAAGATCAGCAGAAAAATCAGCGATGTACATTAGGGTGGCCCACTTTTCAATTTTTTTTTTAAAGTATAGGTGATCGTGGTTTTTCCCATTATTTGGCACTATACTAGCACATTGGTACCATTTTTACAAAAATTGATCAATATTTAGGGTCTCGCATCGACCTTGAAATTACTAGTTTTTTTTTAAAATGCTTACTTTTTAACTTTTTACCGAATCAAGATAAATCATTAAGTAGGGATGTTTTCTGAATCCTCTTAATGAGAGAAGTCGTTTGGTGTGCCTGCCAATGTCATACGACTAACGGTTTAAAGGTTGTGCCTGTATACAGGTAATACCAATGTGCTAGTATAGTGCCAAATAATGGGAAAAACCACGATCACCTATACTTTTCAAAAAAATGAGTCACCATACCCGTGCGGAATGTATAATGTATATAGGTAATTAGAAAATGCACTATGCCTGTGCCAGGTACCTAACCTATTACTTTTTTTGCAGATCATAACATTTTGAAATTCTGTCTGAGTTCCTCATCCTTTGTCATGGACAAATCGATGGCAACCATAACTGGAAGAACTCTTGAAGCTACAAATAGAGAGTCATCAAAAGGAAAGGCGAAAATAACATCGCTACCTTCTCTAAGATCGGCCTCGGAAATTTTTTTAGTTGGCCAACCGTCGCGACGGTTGGCCAACTAAAAAAATTTCCGAGGCCGATCTTAGATCGTCGCGTCGTCCTCCATCAGTGGTAGCAAATTGCCAACAACACGGCAGGTTTTGCAATACTTCTTCAGTGTTATCCAGTACACTGCTAACAGGAAAGACGCATTCAAAGAAACCGTAAACAACGTCTTAAAGTTTTGGAACATGGCCCGCATTAAAACAATCACAAAGCTCAACTGCGAACGGAAGCTAGAGGCATTGTGGAAAGAGTGGCACTTACTCCAAAAGAGCAGAAAACGAGAAACTGACGCCGGAGGAAAACGGCAGAAGTTTTCGGACAGTGTGGACAAGCTGTGGGATATCGGAGCATCTGACGCTGTCGAAGATATAAAGAAGAATCGACTGCTGTCCGACAAGGACAAGAAAGAAGACATTGACTTCTACCTCGATCAACGTGGTCCTCGGGTGGCAACGATGAGCGGGAACGATAAAGTTTTCGCTGTAAAAAGAAAGCTACAGGAAGGAAGAAAACGTCCTCGCCAGGAGCCGCAAACCTCAAAGTGTGCATACGAAGAATTCGACAGTCTGACATTCAGTTGCTCTTAGACTGCTACTGCGACTTTTTTCTTCCACTAGCGGGAGTAGGCATTTGCGTTTAGTAACAGATAGACTTCTAATTGTTTGGGGTTTCAGAATTGGACATTTACAATGGATTTGAGTACCGTGAACGTCGCAAGAGTCGTCGCCCTAATTGAAGATGGTGGGAGCCAACGTTACGTCGCCGATGCGCTAAGAATTCCAAGAACAACTGTTCGACGTGTCTACCACCGTTATGTGGAGACAGGAAAGCACACCAGAAGACCAGGATCTGGAAGATCGCGCTGCACATCTGCCGTGACAATCGTTTCATAATCTTGAGTGTTTTGAGAGATCGTTGCTTGACTGCCACAAACGTCCGCAATGAGCTGGAAAGGTCTCGAGACGTCAGTGTATCGGAGCAAACCGTTAGAAGGAGACTTATGGAAAGTGGCTTACATGCTGGACGTCCAGCAATGGGCCCGGAATTGCTCCCACACCACCGCAATGCTCGACTTCCTTTCGCTTGTGAACATGTCAATTGAACTATGGTCCACTGGGGACGACTATTGTTCACGGACGAATCAAGATTTAATCTTCGAATATCCGATGAACGGGAAAGAGTGTGGAGAACAGGAGAAAGATTCGCCCCGTGCACTTTTACGGAGAGGGTTGCTTTTGGAGGAGGCTCAGTCATGGTCTAGGGTGGTATCACTTCAAACTCGCGTATAGAGCTCGTCGTTATTGTGGGTCATTGACGTCCGCAAGATACATGGAAGAGATCTTGCTGGAGCATGTGTTCCCTTTTGCTCCTTTCGTTGGCGAAGACTTCCTTCTACGGCACGATAACGCTAGACCCCATGCGGCAAGAGCCGTTAGCAATTTCCTTGACGAAACTGGAATTCGACGAATCGAGTGGCCTTCCCGAAGTCCGGACCTGAACCCCATAGAACATCTCTGGGATACGATGAGACGGCGTCTTAGGGCTCGTCTAGTAGCCCCTAACATTCTACAGGAGCTACAACAAGCTTTAACTGAAGAGTGGAAGGGAATCCCACAGGATGTGATCGCCAATCTCATTCATGGGATGAATCGACGAATGGCTGCAGTAATTCAAGCTAGGGGAGGCAATACCTCTTATTAACCCTGGATCATAAGTTGTTGGTTTTTTTTTTATTGTTTTTTTTTTCAATTTTTTTGTTTTTGTCGAAAGCTCTGTTTTTATGAATTACAATTTTTTGTACGGTATTTTTTGATAATAAATTGTATTAAGCAGGTGTTTGAAGATTTTTTAATGTCCTCACAGACTAAATTTTAAAACTTTTATAAACAAAAGTTTGCCCATTTTTTGCTTTTCGCGATATTTCTGCCGCTCAGTGTATATAGAAGCAAACGAAATTTCTCTTCCTTGCCTCTTTGTTTCATGGCTGGAAATTGTAAACAAGGCTATAGAACTCAAACGCGTGGGCATGGAGCAGGGCACGTAGGAAACAGATTTCGTGGTATTTCCCGAAATCCCTGCCAGAGGACGTCACTAAGGCCTATAAAAATGCGAGTTCTTTCTCAAATCACTCTCACTTGCCTTTTTTCTCCATTTTGTTGTCAGATCTCGCTCTCAGCTCCGTCAGTAATGCCACTCGTCACGCCACCCGCTCTCCTTGTGTTTTGCGTATATAAATTAATAGATTGATAGAGGGCAAGAGAAGAAGACAAACCCATATAATCTGGCAGAAGTCCGTCAAAGATGCAGTTCAATAATATTGGTATAATGACAGGGCCGGATTAAGACCTTTAGAGGCCCTAAGCACTTAAAAGATTTTGGTGCCCCATATATATGTAATTCAAAATATAAACAAAAATAAACCATAAAATAAAATTTTATTTTTTGAAATGAAACAAAACTTACAGTAAGATGGAAAATAATGTTTATTTTTGTATACTTCCACCTCATTTATATTTGAAAAGTTTTCTCCTACTTTTTTTAATTGCAAAGTCTTTGATCAGATCCTCAAAACTAATCTTACGTAACACATCTGCTTCTATACTTAGTAGAGATAAGGCATCCAGCCTGCCTTGTTGCATAGTTGTTCTGTTGGTATTTTTAATATACTTCAACTGAGAAAATGAACGCTCAGCTGAGCAATTTGTGACCATTAATGTTAAAAATATACGAAAGGCAATTTCTACATTTGGGAACGCACACTCAATATTGTCTTCTACAATTATTTTATAAAGTTCAGCATGACTGAATCTTGTTTTTACATTTACTATAGCACACGAAAATATTTAATCTATATGTATTTTTAATATGGCGCTCAAAGATTTGATATAAACAAAATAATAACGCAAAGCGTAAAGTGTGTGATTACAACGAAATATATTTATTCTCTCAAAAGGGTTGTTGTTCACTACAAATTCAAACAATGAAAAAAATAAATACTATATATGAAATATATAATTCAGTTTTCAACAGCTTATAGGCTATAAGCCGCGATTATAATAGTATAATAAATCCATGGTAAATCCGACAATGGAAAATTTCTGTGGTGCCCCCCTTCCCTTGATGCCCTAAGCACGGGCTTATTTTGCTTAATGGTTAATCCGGCCCTGTATAATGACCTCACTGGCATCTCACGGTCCATCCATGTGTTGTGTATATATGAGGTCTTCCGAAGCAAAAGTAGCACAAGCGCCATTTTTAATCGTCAGAAAACGCGTTGAAAATTATGCGACCTTCGGACAGAGATAACGCATTATTTTTCGCGAGACTTTCGACCATACGAACATTGGCATTTCTGCAATTCGTCCATTACCATATGATAGTATACGGTCTGAAGAACCTCTCAGTGGGTATAACTCATTTTTGTCCCGGATGGCGCTTGTGCTACTTTTGCTTCGAAAGCCCATATATATATATATATATATATATATATAGAGAGAGAGAGAGAGAGAGAGAGGAGAGAGAAGGGATGGGACAGATAGATAGATGGACGGTCAGATAGATAGATAGATGGACGGTCAGATAGATAGATAGATGGATACTTTTGCACTAACTGGACGAGCTAGTTGCCAGATATGCCTCGCAAGAGATTGCTCATTTTAACTCTGTTCTGACAAATCATGTTAACGTACAGATGAAAAGAATTTCTAATGGGGAAATGGTGTGCAGGAGATTTCAGATCAAAAAGGGAAATTTTAAGAGCGAAGCTAGGGAAATTATATAATTCATATGTCTGTGCATGATTGGTAGATATGACCCAATGTTCTTCCTACTGTCTCTGGTTTTCAGGGCACCAAAATGCAGTTCCTTCAAATGCAGAGTGCATAGGTACCTCAATCCTTGTTTTGGCCCTTCTCTCTGTATGGGCGGGAATTTTGCAGGCAATCGTCCGTGGCCACACCTTCCTTTTCAATCCTAATATCACCTTCTGAAATGTAATTTTATTTCTATTAAAGTCCACAGAGGAGATGATCTCGGTATTAGATATATACAAATTAAATAATTTTCCACGTTCGAATCTTGAAAAACGACCCAGCCTTATGAGTTGCTGATATTCTCTTCGTTTAAATTGAGTTGTAAATGGGTACTGGCAACTTTGGCGCTAGCTGGATGGGCCAGATTTGTCTGGAAAAGATTGTTGGTATACCGTAGTACATTTTGCTTTAATAATACGAGATCTATGAGCATATATATAGTCAGTGTATTTCAGATCATCATTCAAATCTGGTTGTAACCCTTTTGCGTATCCTTATCTGGTATTACTCTACTTAATTCAATGTATAGCGCAGTCTGGCATCTTACATACATCTGTTTATATACGAGGTGCGTGTGCTTTTAATTCAATAATTTTTTCTTTTTGCGGGGTTTTTGTCTATTAATTGGGTCGTTTTAGAGACCTTGTCGGTCTATTAGTACTGTGCTGATGGTTGTGGGATTGCGAGATAGCCTAAGGCTGTATTTTGTGCGGTAGTTATTCTAAGGAATGTGTATATAAATTTGCTATCGAGATAAAGCCTTTCCATGCATCTGTTTATATACGAAGTGTGTGTGTGTGTGTGTGTGTTTATATATATATTTATATATATATATATGGGTGTGTTTCAGATAATTCTTCTTTAATATTGAGATAAAAGATGAAATACGCTTAGAGAAATAATGTTGGTATAATGACCTCACTGGCAACTCTAAGTATTATAATTGTTTTAGTTCAATTTAAAATGCTGAATTTTAGAGTTTGGGGAGAATTTAATGTAAATTAAATAATGAAATATGTCTGGTACTGCAATAATTCGAATTACTCTTCTGCAAAATGTGAAAATAACAGAATTACTTAGTTTAATGCATAGCGCAATCTGGCAACTATTCTAAGTGTGTGTGTGTGTGTGTGTGTGTGTGTGTGGTGTGTGTGTTTATATTATATATATATATATATAGTCCCGTAAGTCTGAAACCATAGGGCAAAATGATAAAAACGGCAATAAAAACGCCGAAGAGACTTTTGAGGACTTTGTGAATGAGCGAGGATGGTAGCGGCTGTGTCATCGTCGGTGAATGTCCTCGGAGGTCCACTGCATGGCTTATCTCCTATGGATCGCATTTCCCTGAACTTTGGCACAAGCTTGCCGACACAGTTGTATGTTATCGGCGCGCGGTCCGAATGCAATCTGTTAAATTCCTCAGCGACCTCCCTCTGACTCCGATTTCCTACGAGCAGAATTACCTGGATCCGTTCTTCCTTACTTAAAGACATCATGGGCACTTGCATAAACGGAAAAACATGAATTACTTATTTTACTCTATTGTTCCAGACTTATAGGACACCCTGTGTATATATATATATATATTATATATATATATATATATATATATACTCTTCTGCAAAAATGTGCAAATAACAGAATTACTTAATTAGTTAATGCATAGCGCAATCTGGCAACTATTCTTGTGGAATGCTTCGATATACATATCTAATCACTATATCGTAAAATTACGGTTGAAAATATTTCAATGGCATGCTTCAACAAATTACTGTTTTGATTACAGAGAACATCTCTCCATTAAATATATACAAATTAATTAAATAGCGCAATCTGGCATCTAATCTTTAAACATGAGGGGGATAAAATGCGAAAAAATGAAATAGTTAGCCCTAATTTAATTTCCGTTTTGTTTTAAAAATTATGTTAATGCTTTTTGTTATATAGTTTACGGATAAATTTGCATATTAAGGTGAAAATTTGTTTTTATAATAAATTTGGTTGATCATATTCGATTTTTTGTTTAAAAGATTGTCCAACAAATCCATATTCGATTTTTTTTTTTAAAAAGATTGCCAACTAAATTGGCCTTGTGGTGGTTTTCTACCATAAGAGGCTTAATTGATAAAACTATTGCGTTGCCCTTTTTTTTTTAGACCTTGTCGGTCTACCCCTGGCTCCATAAACGTATTTTTTTATGATTAATAGCTCTGTCTAGTAATTGGGTCGTATTTAGAGACCTTGTCGGTCTACTGGTGGTTACGGTCAGTGATGGGCATCGATACATGAAAATCGCTAAAGCGATACCGATACATGAAGAACGTCTTAGGGCTTAGGCGATACCGATACGCCGATACTTTCTAGATGTCTTAAGCGATACCGATACATGCATCGCCGGTACATTTTTATAATTATTAATTTAATATGTAGGTATTAGATATTATTGTTTATACTAGTAATTTGTACGCACTGTAAGTAAAATCAACGACATTTTAATGGGTTTTATAGATGTAAATAAAAACAATTGCTTTATTTAATGAAAGTATGTTTTAATTTTGTACGATACATGAATGACTGAAAATATTACACTAACAATTAAAAGTAATTACTATTACCCTTCAAAAATACCAGCTGGCTAAACATCTGGTCAGACAGTCTATTCCTTTTTGGAGCGTGAATGTGACCAGCCAAACTAAACAACCGTTCTACAGGAGCAGAGGATGGTAGTGGTGTGTTATACTTCAGGAAGACCCGTAGAATTCCTGGGTACTGCCTCAGAGATTGGAGAGAATGACTTCCGTCACCCAGATACTGTAAAACTTCCATCTCAGTGGAATCTTGGGTTGCAGAGACATTAGTGGAAGCAGACTCATAACAGAAGAAATCATCTGCAATTCCGTCAGATGCAGCATCACTTAGTTGTTGCTGGGGGGTCTGCTCGATGAGGCTCTTAACAGCATTAACCAACATTTCTTGAACCCTCTTTTTGACAGTTAGTATTAAATTTGCCTTTTATTGTCATCCACTTTAACTTGAACAGAGGATTTGAAGACGATGCCAGTATTGCTGCTTTACACTCATGCGACGCATCAAGGCACATAAACTTTTCAAACCGCTTAGTGAACCCTACTGTGACTGCATTGAGAAGTGGCTGACAATGACGCAATGCCTCCGAATTCAAACGCTCTAGCTTCTTCTCTACAGCTAACAATGTCGGAAGCAGGCAACCGTAAAAACATTCTTTGTCGGACTGCAACCCATCAAGTGCTGTTGCAATGGGTTGTAGTACAGTTAGGTATTCCTGGAGAAAATCAAGCTCATTATATGAGCGTTTCTATATTATGGTTAATTAATCTCAATAACACAAGTACAAACGTGTTTAAACGTTGCGCCGTACTGTGTGACGTGACCAGTAGAGTAGTACTGTCATTAAATAAATATTTAATAATATTATTATTTATGTATATTCATAAATATAACTCAGTAGTGTCATATTATAACATCTATTTAAATATTTAAAAATTCTTATTAATGTATCGATGTATCGAAGTATCGATTTATTTCGATACATTTAAGAAAATTGACCTTAGCGATACCGATAAATCGATACTTTTGTCAAGTAGCTAAAGCGATACCGATACAAAAGTATCGATCGATACGTATCGGCGATACATGTATCTAGATACTGCCCATCACTGGTTATGGTGATGGGTGTGGGGAGGTATTCTAAGGATGGCTTTTGTGTGGTAGTTCTTCAGCATGCTCGTATATTGGGATAAAACCTTTACATGCATGTTTTATATATATATATATATATATATATATATATAATATACTCTGCCAAAGTGCTGGTTATGCCAGTTGGAGATTAAGACTTCTAAGCCGAGTGCGAGAACAAGAGCTTTATTATGCGATGCGACACGCCAGCAAGAACATCTCTCCCTCCTCTCCTCTCTCTTAGTTAGGTTTGGGTGAATTCCCCCCTAGCTTGTGGCAGCTTCGGGGATTCCACCCTGCCCCTCTTTTTCCCTTTTTTTTAGGCACCCTGGGGGGTGGGGGTGGTACCTGGGGGGAAAGGGGGGTTGGCACTGGCCTTGGCACTCATATGATCAACATTGCAATTGCTCTGCACTCGTCCATTTTGCGCACATGCTACTACTGCTTAACTTCGTTGATCAACTGGAAGCGATGTTACAACACTGGCTACGACGTGGCTCCTTTACATTCGAAAAATTATATCGCTACATAGTTACTATCAGGCCAACCATAGGACAAAGGATCTTTTAAATTTCCAATCGCAGCTCTCCTTCTCACTTCGCTAGAAAGCAAGGGGTTGCATCACCAAGCAACAGATCAGCGCACGTTGAGGTCTCTCTCTCTCTCTCTCTCTCTCTCTCTCTCTCTCTCCTCTCCCCTCCTTCTCTCTCTCTCTCTCTCTCTCTCTCTCTCTCTCTCTCTCTCTCTTCTCTCTCTCTCTCCTCTCTCTCTCTCTCTCTCTCTCTCTCTCTCTCTCTCTCTCTCTCTCTCTCCAAATAATGAAGAAAAAAGATGTCGTTCAATTCAAGAGGATAAGAAGAATGGAGATATAATGGAAATGGAATCAAGTACCGGAATCAGACGGAATTTGCTATTCTAGAAGCTGACGAAGAAACTCGCCACTCTCATCTCAACTTCTTTCGGCGAGCGCTGTCACTTTGCTACGTCCAGCTAAAAGGCTCCCTACATGGTATTGATCAACGATCACTCGGCAGTAGGCGATTTCACAACGAACCTACCGCGTGCCTGTATGGACAGTAAAGCCTTAAACACTCGTTCAAATTCTCATGGCTCGCCTACTAAGTAGTAAGAAGCACGCGCGCCCATACATAGTAACCATAATTATACTGTAATTTAAAAAAGATATTGTTCAAACTATTTTCGGGAATAACATCACCACAATTAAGTACAAAAGACCAAAATGGAAACCGAAAACTTTACGTCATCAACTTACGACAACAACGAACTAACGCAACACCTCGTCGGGGAGTGCGGACAACACGAGTCCCCGAGATGCCACAAAAATATTTACCCAAATATAATTAAATAACCAAATTTAAATATAAATACCAAAAATTAAATATGGTAATTCCAACCTGCAATGGTAAATTTCGCGGGGAAAAAACCCATCTATATCTATACTATAATAAGAGAGCTGTCCGTCACACTTTCAGAAATTGTGAGAAAAAATTGTGAGAAAAAAATTCAGAAATTGTATTACGGGCGGCAATGTGAAGCTCAAGATTTTCATGACTGTGTTCTTTTCTGTAGTTTAGCAATGGGGGAAGGGTGGGGGTGGGGGTAATGGGGGATGGTGGGGTAATGGGGAGGGTGGGGGTAATGGGGGAGAGGGTTAACCCCCAAGTTGCATGAATGGGGGTGAGGAGGTTTTGGGAGATACCAGATTCAGAAATGTTGACACAATGTGAAGCTCAAAATTTTCACGGCTGGGTTCTTTTTTTGTAGTTTAGCCTGTCTAACCGTCAGCGAAGCGGCGGGAACTGTACTAGTAATTTATAAAATATCGGGTGATTCATAAGTCTGTTACCACTGTAATGGTGAAATATTTTCTGTGTTTCAGACTGTTGATTTGCGAAAATACGGGGTATGGTTAAGGATAGGGTATACGCGACAAAACGTCGTAATGTCAATGATTTAAAAGAAAGAATTCCCACTGTTAATTTCCAATGTGTAACTGCGTAAAAATAACCTCAAATAAAAGAAAATCGCGGGTTACTGCGGTTTGTAGTTATTTTTTATTCACCATTACAGTGGTAACAGACTTACGAATCACCCCGTACATCTAAGAGACAATTCTCTCCATGTCTCCATCTCCAGCTGACTCGTAAATCCACGCAATTCATCATTACAAAGTGAAACTAATTACAAATGTTCATTATTGACGTAAGTAAGAAAAGATACTATGAAAAAAATATCGTGCGCAACACTACATAGTCGGAAAATCAAAATAATTAATTATATTTTGAAGCAAACGTCCACTTTTTATTAGCGAACCTTTGTATAAATATTTCAAACCGAACCAAACTACATTATACTCGTATAATAAAAAATTTGTATTATCTATACAAACACGCGACGGTTCCAAAAACAATTTCCGTCCTTATATCCGGGAGGAGTGGAGAAGTATCCGCAACAGCGACCCCATATAAATGGGAATAATAATGCTGCAGAATGCTGCTCACCACACTCTTACAAGAGTGTGGTGAGACCAGCAATAATGTGGAGACAGTACCCATGACGAAGGCGCTGGAAAACAAGCTAGAGGTGTCGTGTGAAATGACTAGATGGGATAGAGTGAGGAATGAGTTAATAAAGGTTGGACGCATATCTGAAAAAGTGCGCGAGGCAAGACTACGATGGTTCGGACACGTGAAGAGAAGGACGGAGGGTACATAGGAAACAGGATGTTAGATATGGAACCGCCGGGTAGGAGAAGAAGAGGAAGACCTCGGAGAAGATGGATGGACACTGGACAGTGTTCGGGACGACCTGAGGAAGCGGGAGCTGGATGTCTAGCTGGTACAGGATAGAGAAGAGTGGAGAAGGAGGATCAGCAGCAGACCCCGCACAAGTGCGGGACTAATAATGCTGTAGAAGAAGAAGATATCCGCAATAAATAACATTTTAGAAAAAAAAAAAAAGCTGCTCATGACAGTAAGATGCAATTTTAGAATAAAAACTGAACCAACTAGCCTATATATATATATATTATATATATATATATATATACATTCAACTGCAAAGAACACGCAGTATAAATAACGTAAAGAACGACGCTTGTATAGGAGATATTCCGCGCAAGACGAGAAAGAGAAAACAACAAATGAAAAATGAAGTACCACCTGGGAATCGAACCCGGGATCTTCCGATTGCCGGTCAGACGCGATACCACTACACCATGGTCTTCACTCTTCCAAATGCCGTAATTCCTCTACATACTCGCAGAAACCAATGCCCCAAGGGGGCACCTCCCGCATGCCGTAACATTATATACATTCAACTGCAAAGAACACGCAGTATAAATAACGTAAAGAACGACGCTTGTATAGGAGATATTCCGCGCAAGACGAGAAAGAGAAAACAACAAATGAAAAAATGAAGTACCACCTGGGAATCGAACCCGGGATCTTCCGATTGCCGGTCAGACGCGATACCACTACACCATGGTCTTCACTCTTCCAAATGCCGTAATTCCTCTACATACTCGCAGAAACCAATGCCCCAAGGGGGCACCTCCCGCATGCCGTAACATTATATACATTCAACTGCAAAGAACACGCAGTATAAATAACGTAAAGAACGACGCTTGTATAGGAGATATTCCGCGCAAGACGAGAAAGAGAAAACAACAAATGAAAAAATGAAGTACCACCTGGGAATCGAACCCGGATCTTCCGATTGCCGGTCAGACGCGATACCACTACACCATGGTCTTCACTCTTCCAAATGCCGTAATTCCTCTACATACTCGCAGAAACCAATGCCCCAAGGGGGCACCTCCCGCATGCCGTAACATGCCGTAGAGGAATTACGGCATTTGGAAGAGTGAAGACCATGGTGTAGTGGTATCGCGTCTGACCGGCAATCGGAAGATCCCGGGTTCGATTCCCAGGTGGTACTTCATTTTTTCATTTGTTTTCTCTTTCTCGTCTTGCGCGGAATATCTCCTATACAAGCGTCGTTCTTTACGTTATTTATACTGCGTGTTCTTTGCAGTTGAATGTATATATGTTACGGCATGCGGGAGGTGCCCCCTTGGGGCATTGGTTTCTGCGAGTATGTAGAGGAATTACGGCATTTGGAAGAGTGAAGACCATGGTGTAGTGGTATCGCGTCTGACCGGCAATCGGAAGATCCCGGTTCGATTCCCAGGTGGTACTTCATTTTTTCATTTGTTGTTTTCTCTTTCTCGTCTTGCGCGGAATATCTCCTATACAAGCGTCGTTCTTTACGTTATTTATACTGCGTGTTCTTTGCAGTTGAATGTATATAATGTTACGGCATGCGGGAGGTGCCCCCTTGGGGCATTGGTTTCTGCGAGTATGTAGAGGAATTACGGCATTTGGAAGAGTGAAGACCATGGTGTAGTGGTATCGCGTCTGACCGGCAATCGGAAGATCCCGGGTTCGATTCCCAGGTGGTACTTCATTTTTTCATTTGTTGTTTTCTCTTTCTCGTCTTGCGCGGAATATCTCCTATACAAGCGTCGTTCTTTACGATATATATATATATATATATATAAAACGTACTTAATTTGCATTAAAACTCTTGAAAGAAAAAGAATAAAAAATGAGCGTACATATAAAATAGAAACTTAAAAAGTAACAAAAATTATTCGATACAATAAAATTTTGAAGATGAGTTAAAAGCGAAAATTTTCGCCAAGCAGTCAATTTGTAGAAGCAAACTAAGGCCGCTTTCAAACATAGTAAACGCTCGTCCAACGCGGGGGTTAGGTTCCTCGAGAACGGCGCGTTATCTAAATCCGCGTCGGACAAACTTAATACCTTACGAGATAAATGGGGATACGGGAACGCGGCCGCGTAATGTCTCCCATTAATACTTAGATAGGTAGATTTTTTATTCACGCGTAAATGAATTTCCCTATCTATATTGTATATGAAATAAGAACGTAATAAAATCGTGAACATCATGATATTTACGTATGATAAATAAAATATTAAATGAAAATAGCGCGTATCTTTTCTTCGCTCTTTCAGGATGGTGCGTATGGTAGACTCATTCGCGTGATACTCGCGGCCGAGTGATGTTATGCTCATACCACCACGCAACTTATCTAGAATCTTTATTTTTTCGGCTAATGTCATAACCTTACGACTTCTCTTCACTATCAGCATATAGCTTTACGTTTTGGTGCCTACTGCTGTCTAAGGGTAATAGCAAACAACTAAACAACGTCAAAATACGACAAAAACAATCCAACGCAACTTCGCTGAACTTAACGAGGTAGCGGGACTGAAACAAAGGGTGATGCGAGGGTGACGCGAGAGGGAGGGAGATGCGGGAGTGTTGGAGAGTGTAGGAGAAAACACTAGAGCGCGCATTGGCACGCGTACAGTACTACTGTATTAGAGCGTGTTTGGCGGACCGTGTGTAATCAAATTTTCCGCTTTCGGCAAATAATTGTTCGCATTTATTTTTCCGTGTATAAGCAAATTCGCGCCGGACAAACACGCGTTGGACGACGAGGGTTTACGTACGCAGTTTGCGAAGAATTCCAAAATAAACTACGCGAACCAATTTCGATCATTCCAATTTATATCTGAATGTACGTAAGACATTTTCAACCACGATAATTATGCTGAATTTAAGCCAAATTGTTCACCAAATAATGATATTTAAAGAGGGCAGATTCTATACGATAATATAACTAATCCGAAAACGGGAGCAGAATTTTAAAATTTCGAAACGAGACTATTCTCTTTCTGCTCTGTACAAAATCATTTTAAGTGTCGGGTTATAATTTTTTTTTTTTAATTTAGGCAAAAATACATACTAAAATTAACGAGCAATTTCACTATATTATTTGGGGCTGTGTAAATAACTTAATATGCAAACATGTTAACACTACACAAAAAAAAATTACAAAAAGAAAGTAATTCGAACCTTTTTTTTCATGAAGAGGCCTCATTTGCTACTGTAGGCCTATTCAATGTCTACCGCATCATGTCGTGAATTGGTTTTTATAATATGAAATATAGTAATGTTTATTAAGAAATTTAATAGTGTTTTTTAGAGTAAAATAAACTGATTAAAATTGTAGGAAATTAAAATATGTAAAATGAAATTGTTTAAAACATAAAATACTATTTAGCACCAATCAAAATGTGCTGAGGCCGGAGGTATTAAAATACCCAAAACCCAGTCTCAGAGACAGTGGGGTGGGGTATGAGAGAGAGGGTTTTGTTCGATTAATACGTAATTGTGATTTAAAGTTAGCTAGAAACTCTCTCCACGCTCAAACCATTAAATCATAAATTCGCGTTCGCTTTCCCCGTCCTGTTCATTGTTTCAATTTAAATAAAAAATCAGAAAATGGTGATAAATACTCTCATTTTTCCCACTCCCTCGCTTTGTTCGTTCTAAATTTCAATGGCGGCCACGCTAACCCGTCTAGCCGTTTATAATAGTGTGAATAAGTATAGAGTGATAATAAACAGAGTAAAGAAAAGTGAATAAGAATTAAAGACATTCCACTATACCTAGAATTGGGCCAAAACTTACAACATAGTCTTAGTCTATAATGCAGCCCAAAATAATGTTTAAAACCACTGCTTACAGTATCCTCTACTTAAAGTACACCACTAACACTTCGATTATGAAATATAATAAAACCCCAAATTTTAAACAAATCGTAAAAATGCAAAAGTCACCCTTCAAGCGCGACTAAAATAATTTATTTTTATTTATTTAATTTATTACATAATTTATTTAATTTATTTTTAAATGCCGAAACGGCTAAAATAAAACTTTAAAACTCAAATTTTTAAATAACAACATAGGTAGGCTTTATAAAATTTAAAAAAAAGGAAAACGACAGAAAATTGAGCCTCGCACGGGATTTACAGTTTTTCTCCACGATACTCAAAAGAAAACGCGAGCGAAGTAGGCAGCACTGACGTATGTACTAGGGCATATCATACTTTTCCGAGTCCGAATTTCACTCTGGCTAATATGTATTTTTATGTAAAATTTAATTCTAAGAGGGGTTTCTTTTCTGCAACTTTTCCCAAAAATCGCGTTATCATGTTCAAACTTGCGGTTTTCTGTTCTATGTTGAAATACCGAATATTCAATTGAACACAACCTCATATTTTTAACCCTTTGTCGTAATTTGTTGCCATTTAGACACATTAACTTTGCTTAACTCTTACACAGGTTTAATACATACATACATAAAAAAAATCTACTCCATTTGAATCTTTGTAATCATTTGGACGCAGAAGGCGAAGTTCAACATTTTCAATAGATGGCTCTGAGCAATTACGCCAGTTATAATTGTGAAGTAGAAGTGAGTGGACGCCATTTTTTTTCGGTAAGTGTTTTTTGTAATTTTCCTAAGTTTAATCACCATTATTATATTTGTTTTGACTATAATTTCGTTCTAGAAGTATTAAGGAAGCTCCCTGTTTACTTTAAGTAATATTTTTAATAACTGTGAAGAAAAGACTTTATTCAAAGTTCGTTTCGAAATGGACACAAAGTTTTCATAGGGTTAATTTCTGTCTATGATAACACGTGTGTCCAATTGGATACATGAAATTAATTTTTCATTACGATTGTTTTTATGTAGTTATATATATATAATTATATATATATATAATTATACATATATATATATATATAATATATATATATATTATATATATATATATATTATACTGCGCCTCGGTGGTGTAGTGGTTAGCGTCGCTGACTACGAATCCATCGGCCCCGGGTTCGAGACCCGACGGCAGCCGGCGCGCAGCAAAACCCAGCTGTTCATCCTTCCACACAATAAAGTGGGTGGTAGATAAATGGGTACCCAAAGTGGCCTAGTGGTTAACACGCTGGGCTGCTGATGGGGCGTGGTTCGGATTCCACGTTAAACTGTAGGTCTAAGGTGGAGTGAAAAGCTTGACCTTCGTCAGAATGAACAATTCGGGCGGAAGCTAACCAAAGGTTATATATATATATATATATAGAGAGAGAGAGAGAGAGAGAGAGAGTACTAACTACCACCCACTAATTAAAATGCTTATATATACCTCCTATTCATATTTCAAGTAAAAAATGAACCTACGCTAAAATTAAATGGTACTGAATGACAAAGGGTTAAGCTTATGTTACATCATTATTACGAATTTTAAATTAAATTTGCAATGCCAAATTCAGTTTTCTATTACCAAAATAATATTCATTACCAAATTTATGTTAATTTGGTAATTAAAAATGCCGGTGACCCTGATTATAACCAAAAATTATATTCCTTGTCTACAGGGCGTCCCAAAAAAATGTACACACACTTTAAATACTTATAAAGGCAGTGTTTATTAAAATACATTTCATTTTCAAAATGTAATAGAATCTACAGACATTATTTAATTGTTTTGTCAACGCCTGTTTTCAAACTGACGTCCGTTCTGGTCCAGGCACTGCTGATAACGCGAAGCAATGGAATCGCAAACATCACGAACATTTCGTTTGGTATTTGTGTGCATTCTCGTTCAATGGCTGCTCTCAATTCAGCGACTGTTGCAGGTTTTATAGCGTAGACTTTGTCTTTTAAGTATCCCATAAAAAAAAGTCTAGTGGTGTGAGGTCTGGTGAACGCGGAGGGTATTCTACGAAACCCCTTCGTCCAATCCACATCCACATCGTGCCAAGTACCACTCGCAATACTCCACTCTTCGGTCCGGATCATCATCTTCATTAATAGCATGGACTAATCTTGGAATGTAACTTTTCCATTGACAGCGCTTCAAAATGCGTTGGACAGACGATTCTGAAATTCCTACCTCACGACTCGCTTGCCGCACAGATTTTCTTGGACTTTGGTGATGCGTTTCCAGTACTCTTTCTTGCTTTGTGGGGCTTGTCGATGTCCGTGGTCTTCCGGAACGCTTCTTGTGGACATTCTGAACAGTTCCATCGGCTTCAAACTTATCTCTAATTCGAGTGATGGTAAGTCGCGTTGGTGGATCTGTTTGAAACTCCCTCCTAAACTGTCTTTGCACTTCAACTGCGTTTTCACACTTCCAGTAGCATTTTAGAATGAATTTCCTTTGTTCAAAGCTTAGTCTGACTGCCATTATTAATTCTAATGGGTTTAACTTGGAAAGAAAGAAACATCAATTCAGCTATCAGCTGTTAAAGTGTGTATACATTTTTTTGGGACGCCCTGTATATTTATGGCGAAAGAACACTAAACATACTGATATGAATTTGTTACAGATTGGACAAGAGCAAGAATAAGCACCGACTAGACGTGATGGCCGAATCTGCCCCCAAAACCAGGAAAATGTCAGGTTCAAAGCTCTCGGATGTTGTGGGCCCGGGGAAGGAGTTCATTCCCAGCGAGGTGCCGACTTGAAGAGCCGTTCTTCAGAGAGGGATTCGTCTGCAGGAGGAAAAGTTCCTCATTCATGACATACAAAGGTCTAAATACCCTATCCGAGAGATGACTGACGAGCTGGCTTCACTCGTGATGACTCAGTGGAGGAAGTCGAATGTAAAGTTCTCCCCGCCTGTGACAATCACGAAAAAATTGCTCTCATAAAATCTTGTTGAAATGGAAGGAGATGACAGACGTTGTGAACGTGAGAGTTAAGTCTGCTACCCAGGAGAAGAGGATGGCTGATCTGGATAAACTCTGTGAAGGCTGCGTTTGCAAGCATCAGATCTTCTTGTGCGGCTCAGAGGGGAGTGGATGCTCAGGATGCTCCCTCAAGGCCCATGTGAACTGTAACTGTCCTTTGGAGGTGAAGATTCTTAAACTGAACCTTCAATGGCTGTACTACCAGAGAGTGAAGACTTCCGAAGCTTCAGGAATCCAGATGTCTTCTGTAGACTTCGAAGACAGCAGGAGACAGATCAAAGCAACGAAGAGGAAGGAGGCTGAAGAAGCTTCTGCTGTGAAGAGGAAGAAGAAAGAGGAGGCTACTAATGAGGAGCTTCTCATGAAAGACTTTGAGGAGGACGAAGAACCAAACTTGGAAGAAGCTGCAAAAGAAGCCTCTGGTAATGCTGAGGCTACTGAAGCTCCTATGGACGTTCCCGCTGAAGTACCTGCCGAAACTCCAACTTCTGCTACACGAAACTACATGAAGATCCAAGGGACAGCTTCAGCAGCTTTGAGGTACGGGGTGGCAAATGTTCCGGCAGCTGCAGTTGCCACTGGCTTCCTGAACGACCTCATCAAGGCCGGTCATCTTTCCAAAGACAAGGCTTACTTGGCCATAGATGGCATGAAAGTCTGGAGGGCCAAGGAGGAAGTAATGGCCTCATCAGTTAAAGCTCTCACGCAGAGGTCAGAGGAAAAGAAGATCTCTGGGATATTCTTTGATGGCAAGCAGGATAGGAACACAAAGGTGTTGAAATATGACAAAGTGACAGGAAGATTTCATCCTGGCAAAGTGATCGAGGAGCATTACACTATCACGTGGGAGCCTCAAGGAAAGTACCTCTTCCATTTCACTCCCGAGGAACCTGAGGAAGGAGAAAAGCCTCTCATAAGATCGCTCAGGGCCTGCATGAGGCTTCTGGATCACGGAGCTGACGAGAGCCTTGTAATGATTGGAGGAGACTCTACCAACACCAACACGGGGTGGTCTGGAGGTGCCATAGCCCTATTGGAGAAGATGCTGGGTCGCAAGTGCCAGTGGATGATCTGTCAGCTCCATGTGAACGAGCTCCCCCTGAGGCACTTAATCATCAAGCTGGACGGCCCTGTAACTCCCCGGTCAGGCTTCAGTGGGCCTATTGGAAAACTTCTTGAGAAAGTGAATGAACTTGAGGTCAGCTTCAACTTCAAACCAGTGGAAGGAACTGAAGATATCATAGAGCTGTTAGTAGAGATAGTCAAATCTCTCTCCACAGACCAGCACAACTGCTATCTTCTGATCAAAGCCATCAAGTCTGGAGGTCTCAGTCCACAGTTGGCTGGTCTCAAGTGCGGACCTCTGAACCAATCCAGGTGGCTCACTACTGCACAGGCCATCTTGCTGTTGTGGATGAGGGAGCACGGACTGAAGGGGGAGGTGTTGAGGAGGCTCGAGGTCCTCGTGAAGTTCTGCCTTAACTTTTACTTCAAAATATACATCAAAGTGAAGCACCACCTCAAATTTGGTCCTGCACACGTTTTTTCAAGCCTGAGGCTGCTGAGGAACCACACTACCGAGGTCAGGAACATCATCTCTGCTGCAGTGATAAGAGGAGCTTACCACGCACATCCTGAGAACATCCTGGCTTCATTCCTGTGCAGTGAGGATGAGCATCAGAGAGCTTTTGCTGTGAGCAGATAGAGAAGGAAGAGACTTTGGTGATACGACAGTGAGGCCCCATAAAAATCCCAAAGTCAATCTGCAAGCCACTTCACCTGAGGATCTCATCAACTGGGAATCAGAGAATATTTACGAGCCTATTTTCACCTGCAAGATGACCTTCACTGAGCTCGAGGATCTCAGGAAAACTCCACTCAAAGTGGACGCTTTCTCTGTTCATACTCAGTCCTGCGAGAGAGTTGTATAGGAAGTCTCAACTGCTTCCCAAGCTGTGTACGGTCACGAGAGGAGAGATGGGTGGGTGAGAGCCAGGATAGACCATCGAGAAATGCTCTCAGTGTTCAGATCGAAGCAGGACGTACTTAAGAGCTTTTCAGGTTCGAGTGGCTGATGAAGAGGCTGAAGCCATCGTTAATGCTCATAAGAGCTGAAAGTTCTCATAAGATCACAATATAAGATCTTATGAGGCCACGCTTTTCAAGGATCCAGGAAGAACAGGCGTGTAAACCTACACGTGGAGGTGGCAAGTCTCCCGCTACTCGATCAGAGTAGAGCTGGTGAGCCGCGCCTATTCTTTCAAGAAAAACTTAAAATTCTTAAGTTTTACGTGAAATTTAAACATTTTTTCAGCACGCAACAAGGATGAGGTCAGAAAAGCAGCTTTTAGACAAAATCATATGCGGAACAGCTGCGCGATTTGGTTTGGGTGCCCTGAGGCTGCGTTGGGCAGCCTTCACATCAGAAAATCACGATTTTGACCATGAAAATGAGATTTTTCGGAAAAGTTGCAAATAATAAACCCATCTTAGAATTAATTTTTACATAGGAATACATATTAGCCACTTTGTTTTTCCAAAATTTCAACCCTGAACCCAGAGTATGATATGCCCTAAATTGCTACACACCATATTGAATTCGCTTTTTAAACTGTTTTTAGGAATGGGAATTTGTAAATTTGGAATGGGTTCACCCAAAGGGTGTTCACCGTTGCCACGAAACTGTCGCGAAATGTCTTTTAATTTCTATTTACTTTTCTTTAATTTTAGGTTATCTTCGTTATTTTCACTCTCTACTGCGAGTACTTTCCACTGATTTCCGTATTCTATAAACGGTAGCGTGGCCGCCATAAACTCAAAAACACACGGGCTGCATGGCGAGCCATTTAGGAACACCGAGGAAGGATTTCGAATGACGACAGTTTATCAATATTTACCGGTTTATTTTAATTATGCCAATAAAAATGAGGGGAAAGCGAACGGGAAGAACTTAACTCCTCATAACTCACCGCTCCTCATAACACCGCGCCCGGGACTGACTTTTGGGTATGCCTCCGACCTAATCTCTCTCCATGTTGCCAACTAGTGTTTCATATTTCAAATAATTATATTTTACATACGTTAATTTCATACAATTAAATCAGTTTACAGCACTAAAAAAATCCTATTAAATTTCCTATTTAAAAACCAATACACGACACTTCAGTATTTACGGTCTGAGATATTATAGCGCAGTTACGCAATAATTTGATTCTCTCATATATGAATTTGTAATGCAAAATCGATTACGCAAAAAGTCACGTATAATTATTACGGCAAAGGGTCATCAAACAACATTTATTTACTAGAAAAACTAAATTTTTAATATCAAACACGTTCAAAATTTGGATCTTTTCAGTTTTATGAACTAAAAATTTTAAATAAAAACGTTCATAAACTGAAGACTCCCAAAGTTTTACTTAAATAATATTTATACGATGTACCAGTGGAGTTTATTCATGGTGGCCATGGCACACCCTAATTCGTTTAACCGTTATAGCAACAAATAATTACCTAAATAACAAAATAAAAGCTACTTAATCTTAACCGAACTAATATATATTGTAGTTCGACATGCCCACATACGTTCGACATGCCCACATATTTGAAAAAATAAAATAAATAAAATTACTGCATATCCAATTAAAGAAATCTACATTTTTCCCCATGCATTCCCCCCCCCCCCCCCCCCCCAATAAAATTCAACGAACAAAGTTAAAATTCCGATTTATGTTGCGGTCCCAAAGGACTTCATATTTTCATATCGTATAAATTTAAAAATCTGAATAAAATATTCGAAAAGTAATATACATTCAGGAGGTAAAAAAATAAAATAAAAAATAATATACAGGCCCAAGTCGAATAAAGATTTAGTTTCTTCTCTCCAATAAACTATTATATACACTGTATATATATATATATATATATATATTATATATATATATATATATATATATATATATATATATATATATATACAGGGCGTCCCAAAAAAATGTATACACACTTTAAATAATTATAAAGGCAGTGTTTATTAAAATACATTTCATTTTCAAAATGTAATAGAATCTACAGACATTATTTAATTGTTTTGTCAACGCCTGTTTTCAAACTGACGTCCGTTCTGGTCCAGGCACTGCTGATAACGCGAAGCAATGGAATCGCAAACATCACGAAACATTTCGTTTGGTATTTGTGTGCATTCTCGTTCAATGGCTGCTCTCAATTCAGCGACTGTTGCAGGTTTTATAGCGTAGACTTTGTCTTTTAAGTATCCCCATAAAAAAGTCTAGTGGTGTGAGGTCTGGTGAACGCGGAGGGTATTCTACGAAACCCCTTCGTCCAATCCACATCCACATCGTGCCAAGTACCACTCGCAATACTCCACTCTTCGGTCCGGATCATCATCATCTTCATTAATAGCATGGACTAATCTTGGAATGTAACTTTTCCATTGACAGCGCTTCAAAATGCGTTGGACAGACGATTCTGAAATTCCCACCTCACGACTCGCTTGCCGCACAGATTTTCTTGGACTTTGGTGATACGTTTCCAGTACTCTTTCTTGCTTTGTGGGGCTTGTCGATGTCCGTGGTCTTCCGGAACGCTTCTTGTGGACATTCTGAACAGTTCCATCGGCTTCAAACTTATCTCTAATTCGAGTGATGGTAAGTCGCGTTGGTGGATCTGTTTGAAACTCCCTCCTAAACTGTCTTTGCACTTCAACTGCGTTTTCACACTTCCAGTAGCATTTTAGAATGAATTTCCTTTGTTCAAAGCTTAGTCTGACTGCCATTATTAATTCTAATGGGTTTAACTTGGAAAGAAAGAAACATCAATTGAGCTATCAGCTGTTAAAGTGTGTATACATTTTTTTGGGACGCCCTGTATATATATATATTAGTGATGCACCGATGGCAAAGTTTAGCCGAAGCCGATGCCGATGACTAGCGAATTGGCCGAAGCCGAAGCCGATTATTTAATAAACAAAAACTTAAAATTTTTGAAGATTTCTTGGTGCTCTTCCAATATGTGCTCTACCGCGAAACTGTGATCTACCATATTCCAATACGTGCTCTACCGTGAAACTAGCCTTATAAGGCTAACTAACGAAAATATCATGACTTAACCTAACCAATCGTTAGGTCAACTATACGCCCTTGACGATTGGTTAGGTTAAGTCGTGATATTTTCGTTAGTTAGCCTTATAAGGCTAACTAACGTACCTGCTGCTAATCCGAATAATCTAAGGTAGATCACGTATTGGAATGTAAATTTTAAGGTAGAGCACATATTGGAAGAGCACCGATTTCTTGTTATGTTAGTATCAAATTATTAATTTTTATATATCCCTCTCTAGCCAGCTTACCATCTGCAGTACCTAGTGTACAGCACATTAATAAATTAGTTATTATAATGGAGTAATAACATCATAATAGCTGAAACCTGATTTTGAGTCTGAATTTTTCGTTTTAACTGGAATTTTGTTTCAAACTTTGAATAAAAAATAGAGGAACAGGGAACACTTATTATAATTCAGTTATTTGCCCATTTTACTCAAAGAAAATCGTTTTTACATAAAACCTTCATTACGACTAATTTATGACATCTTTGTTTCGTTTTCTCGTTTTTCACCTTTTCAGAGAGAAAAAGGTGAAAATAATAATTTTATGTATGGTGCAATAATAGAGTAGGTACCCCCTAGCTATCTTTCAACAAAGGTCATGAATATATACACAAATCTAACGAATGTGTTTATTAATACAATATTTTTAACTTTTTTATTTTTTTTATAATGGCCTCCTCATCACCCTTTATAGCCATCAGATCCTCCCACATTAAATTATTTATTTTTAAAAATCAAACAAATATAATCAGCCACATCATCGGCCAATTTGCCGAAGCTGGTGCTGATGCCAAAAAGATAGCCGATGCCGATTAATCGGTGCATCACTAATATATATATATATATACAACCTTACAAAGGTTCCGCGCGATGATTCCACATTTCGCGAAGGTCACGCTTGTCGACCCTCCTCTCGAGTTGGCCTGGTGTGTGAATGTAAATTTGTTTAAAACCAAGTTGAAATCTCGATTAATAATGGCATACTAACAAAAATCTAGGATTAATGTCCATTAATATTGTTTACTAATTATTAATTTCTCGTGTGTAATCTAGTATGAAAAACATTTCTTGGGATTGTTCAGTTCTTATCTCTCGTGTGAAATATTGGTTTCTTTGTATGGTATTGATATAGTGCCTTCAATGGTGACCTTGTATTTGTCGTGTCAGTAGTGATAATTTAAGATTAATACACGTTTTAACTATTAATAATACTTATTTACTTATTTATTTATTTATTATTATTAATTAATAACAACTGCTGTTTATTTTTAATAAGAGCCCAGTAAAGCCTAAAGCTTAAGGGCCAAATTAAATAAAATAAATAGTCGAGCTTCACAATTATTCATGTTATTGTAAATTGAAAAGAATGTATTTATTTTATTATTAATAAAGGTCATTCAATTCAATTCAATTCAATTCAATTCAAAAAATATTAAGAGCTCAGTACGAGTCATCTTTCAGTATCCCAAAAACTGACAAACTGATACGCGATAGAAACCCGTTCTTTCAAGAACTACAAGGGGAAAGTATAACGGACTTTGACTTTACAACAGATGATATTCCAGAAGCTATAGGGAAACTAAAAGCACATTCGGCGACAGCACCGGACAAATGGAATGCCACACTGATCAAAAACTGCAAGAATGCAATCGCTAAGCCTCTATATTGAAGATGGAGACGATCACTCGACATGGGAGAAATAGTGAGCATCCTGAAGAGAGCGAACATAGTTCCAATATATAAAGGACGAGATCGATCCGAGGCCAAAAACTATAGGCCAGTGTCGCTTACATCTTATCTCACTAAAATATTTGAAAGAATAGTTAGAGAAAAATCTGACTTTTTGAAAACTTGGAAAATATTAAATGATAACTAACATGGATTCCGGGAAGGCAGATCATGCTTATCAAAACTAATGGAACACAACAATAACATTATTGATGCACTTAAAAGTAATGAAAACTATGATGTAATATTCACAGACTTTGCCAAGGCGTTCGACAAGTGTGAAATCATTGTACATAACCTGAAATATATAAGAATAACAGGAAAAGTAGGAAAATGGATATACGGGGCTCCAATAAACCTTAGCCCCCCGCCCATGGCCTAACCATTAGAGGTACAGTAAAACTAAACATACCTCACAAAAGAGAATTTAATCCTGCATTTAATGAGAAATAATTAAAACTTGGTGTTCCTGCCATTGGCTTCCAAGACAGCCTGAATTCGCTTTGGGTAGCTTGCCAAAAGTGACGTGAATAGATCTTGATCGTTACGCAAATTTGCTAAAACAGTTTCAATGTGTTGCGTCATTGTATCCTTCGAAGATCGATTGCTGCAGGTTCTTGAAACAAGAGACATTCAACCTTGTCCTTTATAACTGATCCAATGTGTTCACAGACGTTCAGGTCAGGAGAATTTCCTGGCCATTCTTCATTTCCAAAGAAATCGACCTCATGGTTCCGCAACAACTGTTGTGGCTAATGCCTTAAAGCAGGGGGCCTTATCGTGCAGAAGTGTGACCTGATCGACATCCATAACATTGTTTGGGTTTCTTAGAAAGGAATGACATGCTGGGATAGAATAATATCACGAAAATACTGTCCATCCCAACTCTGAACATTTGGCTTCAGCACCCACATGAGCTTCTTTGCAGTGAACAAAACAAACACACCAACACAGTCTGGACTTTTTAATAATTCGCGATAATGTTCATTGTCAGCGATTTCATCTGGTGTTGTGGCCCACACTCGATCATTTTGGTAGTTAGGCCGACGTGTTACGTAAACAAAAAATTCATCGGAGACAGCTAAATGCATGAAATCATCCACATCCCAATCTTCAAGATAATGGGCAAACCACATTCTGTCATCGATGTTAAGTTGAGTTTTTCTTGGCTTTGGAAGTTCATGCCAAGGCTTTAAACCTTGCCTATGACGGTACAGTCGAATGATCTCACCACTAACGATCTTTCCTCTCAACACTTCGATCTCTCTAGAAAGTTTAGCACAGCTGTTTTTCCGCTTACGCGTACCGCTTTCAATGATGTCCTTTGTTTCCTGAGAGAGTGGCAAATTTGGGCGCCCAGATTTGGTTGCATCCATTTCACATTCATCCAAAGTTTTATTCCAATTTCTTTTGACGAAGTCCTCACTTCTTCGCAACTTTTTGGCAACCCATGAACGTGTTATAAAGGTGGCTCCAGCATCACGAGCTTCCCGAAATGTTATTGCTCGTATGCGATCTATCACACGTTGCCTCTCCGAATCACCAATTAATTGAGAAGCCATTATATTATCACTTTATCAGCTAGAGTAATTTTAATACCTGCAATAAATAAAGAATTTTATATATTTTTATAATCACTAAAAATTATTTCGATATAAGTAAACATGTAAGCTGCAAATGGGGGGGAGCTAAGGTTTTTTGGAACCCCTTATAATTTCCTTAGTGAGCGGCAGCAAGTTTTACACTTCAGGAATATCTTCATCAGAATCAGAAGTCCTTAGCTCAGTACCACAAGGAACAGTATTAGCTCCATTATTCTTCATAATCATGCTAACTGACGGTTCCACGGCAATTGAGCGCAGGACAAATGAGCGCCAAGACAATTAAGCTCAAAACAATAACCTAACCTAACTACATTATTTTTAACATTCTTAATAAATATTGTTTTTTAACATCCTTAACAAATATTTGTTCAAGCTTATTTTGTTTCTTTTATCGTTTTTATTTGCTTGCTCTCGCTCTTTTGTTTTGCGCTCAATTGTCTTGGCGCTCAATTGTCTTGGCGCTCAATTGTCTTGGCGCTCAATTGTCTTGGCGCTCAATTGTCTTGGCGCTCAATTGTCTTGGCGCTCAATTGTCTTGGCGCTCAATTGTCTTGGCGCTCAATTGTCTTGGCGCTCAATTGTCTTGGCGCTCAATTGTCTTGGCGCTCAATTGTCTTGCGCTCATTTGTCTTGCGCTCATTTGTCTTGCGCTCATTTGTCCTGCGCCCAATTGTCGTGTCACGCTAGCTGACATAGATGAGGACGTTACCAGTGACAGCACAGTAACACCCTTTTTTTTTGTGTGTGTTTTTTATGCAGGAAGGAATGGCCAAGGGCGAATGCCCGCAAAAGAGCCCCCCACCCCAATAGAAGAAGAGAGCCAAAATCAAGACCGGGAGGTTTCGAGATGCCTAGAAACTCTGCGTTTAAAAAAATGGTAGGTGTAGTCTAAGTGTAGTGTATTGGGCTTTTTAATAAAGATAATCATGTCTAATAAGAATTTAATGTTTTGTTTAATAAAGAAGAAAATAATGTTGAATAAGAAATTTAATTATGGTTTGTATGTAAATAAGAAATTGATAATGTTTTGTTTGAAATTAAAAATATAAAAATACAAATTGGCAGCATCTGAGATGTGCCCACTATGCCGACTTAGAATGCCCCAAAACGGCAATCTTTGGACGGGGTTTGCCCCAATAAGGTGTTTTTCGTATTAGAATGTTATTGTTTAAAATATTAATTATGTCTCTCTCCGCGATTAAATGTTAACACTAATTCCGCCCTCGCATTACCCCGTTCGTCTAAGGCATTTCGGCATAAATAAAGTCAGTAAATAGTAAGTAAAAGTGTGTAATTTATACCCGGTCTCTTTTCTTTCTTCGAAATAATAATGCCGGCCATGGCTACCCGTTTGCCCGCGTTTATAAAGTACAGTGAAGCGAGTGTAAAGAGAAGAAAGAGCGGTGATAAAAGAAATTGAATAAAGTAAAGTAAATAATGAATTGCAAATGAGGGAATCACTACAGAGGTCATAGGCATAAGAAAAGATGGATTGAGGAAGAATGTTCCAGAGTTGATCGGTTGAGTAGATGAAAGATTGAAAATACCGATTAACCCTTGCGTTAGAAAGTTGGACAGAAAAAGAGTGAGAAAGTGTAGAAAGTCTGGTGCTGCTTGCTCTCCTTAGAGGATGAGGCATGCAGTTAGAGAGTTCAAAAGAGCAGTGTTCGTTATAACAGTGATAGTAAAGAGAGATTGAGGCAATATTGCGGCGGAGAGAGACTGAAGAGGTGGGAACTGACGAGACGAAAAGCCTTTGATTCCACTCGGTCAATTACGACTGTATGGGTTGAGCCACCACACACACATGAGAAGCGTACTCCATACAGGGGTGAACAAGACCCCTGTACAGAAACAGCAACAGAGTTGGGTTGAAGAAATTGCGGAGGCGGTTCAGCACACCTAATCTCTTATAAGCTGTTTTAAAAAGAGTATATATGTGATCTTTCACGAGAAAAGGAAACGCCAAGAATGTCAAGAGAAGAGGAAGGATTCAGTTGTGTGTTGCTAAAGGTAAGGAGATAGTCATGTGGAAGATTGTGACGAGTAGACAGATGGAGGAACTGGGTTTTTGAGGCATTGAAAACTACAAGGTTTTCTCTGCCCCAATCAGAGATAGCAGAAAGATCAGAGGTCAGTTGCTCCATAGCCGTGCTACGCAAATCATGGAGTGACTGTTGAGAGGGACGCTTTGGGAAGCGGGTGGAGAAGTGAAGAGTGGAATCATCGGCATAAGAGTGAATAGGACAGGAAATGCAAATTAAAAGCTCATTAATAAATAAAACAGACAAAATATGTACCCTGAGGAACGCAGCACAGTTCTTAAGAACAACAGGAGGAATACCATCAGGACCGTACGCCTTCCTACAGTTGAGCCCAGTTAGGGCAGAAAAAACATCTTTAGAAGAGATTCTAATTTCAGGCATAATAAGGTCAGAGGGGGAAGAGATGGGGGAACAGCATCAGAATCGTCCAGAATCGAGTTGTAAGTGAAAGTTTGAGTGAAGAGTTCAGCTTTATCAGAAGAGACGACACAAAGATTAGTAGAAAAATAAGAAACCCAGATGATATAGGATCCCTACAAATAGACATGAACAGAATCTACAATTGGTCGGAAGGCAACAATATGAAATTTAACACTGTGAAATTTCGACTGTTAAGGTACGGAAGAAAGGAGGACCTAAAATCCATGGAATACTATACCCAAAATGGACAGGAAATTCAGAGAAATTCTAAAGCAAAAGATTTAGGTGTAATGACTGATAACGCGAAATTTGAAACACAAAATAAGATAGCAGCAAACAGAGCAAAAAGAATAACTTGGCAGATACTGAGAACCTTTAAACGAAGGAAGAGGAATATAATGATCCCTCTATTGAAAACACCGATCATACCCAAGTTGGAATACTGCTCAGTCCTAACATCCCCATATAAAAAAGAAGACATTAGACAACTAGAAAGGATTCAGAGAAGCTTCACAGCCAAGATCAATGGATGCAAAGAACTAAATTATTAGGAAAAGTTACGTGAATTAAACTTATATTCACTGGAAAGAAGAGAGAGGTACACCATTAATTACACTTGGAAAATAATGGAGGAACTAGCCTCTAATCTTACTCTGAACCCTATAACCCCCCAAACAAGTGGAAAGTAGAAAAGGAAGAATGTGTCGCGTTCCCAAATTAAAGGCTAGACAGGGAACATCCTCAACCCTGAAGGTAAATAGTTTTGTTTTGAGAGGATCAAGCCTTTTCAACCAGCTGCCCAAGGAACTAAGCAACACGAGTGGTGTTGCGGTGAATATCTTCAAAAAGAGATTAGAAGCTTGGCTCAGAACAATCCCAGATAAGCCGGGTGTATCTGTCTATATGAGGTGAAGAGCAAAAGAAACCAACTCTCTACTTCATCAGGCCAACTCGAGAAGATGGGCGAGAAACTTAACCTTCGTGAAGTGAGGAATCATCGCACGGAACATTTGAAAGGTTAAAAGGAAAGGTGTACACACACACACACATATATATATATATATATATACAGACCGTGCATAGAACAAGGAACTCTTCTGGGAAAAGTAAATCCACTATAGGTCGAATAAGTAATGGTAAATGACAAATACTATAGTTTTTTCCTTTTCATGATGTTAGCCAGACGTGGGCAACAGGTCACTCGCAGAGAGACCCCAAAATATAGCTTCCCTCACCAGCTATCTGCCAAGCAGATAGAATCCAGCTTTGGGGCAGGATCTCGGGTTTACAGCTACACCTAACCTACTATATTCAGAACCTCAATATACATAAGAAACTCGTTGCATTCACATCGGATTGAATACAGCAAAGAAAAAGGGGTAACTATTGTATTTTCAGCCAAAAACCAAAACTTACACCTCAATTCTGCCAGTTGAGGTTTAAGTTTTGTTTTTTGGCTGAAAATACAATAGTTACCCCTTTTTCTTTGATGTATTCAATTCGATGTGAATGCAACGAGTTTCTTGCGTATATTGAGATTCTGAATATAGTGGGCTAGGTGTAACTGTAAACCCTAGATCCTGTCCCAAAGCTGGATCCTATCTGCTTCGCAGAGAGCTGGTGAGGGAAACTATATTTTAGGGCCTCTTTGCGAGTGACCCGTTGCCCACGTCGGGCTAACATCATGAAAAGGAAAAAACTATAGTATTTGCCATTTACCATTACTTATTCGAACTATAGTGGATTTAATTTTCCCAGAAGAGTTCCTCGTTACATGCACGGTCTGTGTGTAACATAAAAGATCTCAGGGGACCATTCTGAGTTCATATATATATATATATATATATATATATATATATATATATATATATATATATATATATATATATGTATTTGCTTGTACCTTGTGGGGAACGGACGTGTTGTCTCTCTCTCTGGATTAACACCCACATAAGAAGGGAATAAACTACTCGGCGGTTTATTCTGTTTACACTCGAAAGTTTATAAAGTATCAGTGAATCTGTGCATATAAATTATAAAGTTAAATTCATTACAAGTAAGAAAGTGCAAAACAGTTTACATAAATTATCACCAGTTTAACGTATATATTTAAACCGTAATACGGTTGGCATTCGAGAAATTTTGAAACAAGGCAGGAAAAAGGTCGTAAAACGCAAAGGTAGAAAACCCTCGCGACCATCGAAAGGAAAGAAAGAGAAAGAAAGGAAAAAAATAATAATTTTGTGTGTATTTCTTTTTACGCTAATTAATGAATAGCATGACCATGGGTCCAAATTCTCACTTAATCTGCAATTTGTGTAATCTGGGACAACTGAAAATGCAGCAATAAGATGCGATTCTGTAAAAAACTGCACAACTTTATCTGCATGAATTGGGATATAGGAAATTATCTCGTCTCGAACGCGAAACAGATTGTAGGAATCAATTTGTGTGTGACGCGTGTACACAGACTGTAAACTCGTTTGGTATTTAAAGAAATGGAGAAAGCAAATTCGAATGTTACAAAAAAGGAGGAAAAATGGGGAAACAAGAGTCTGGAAATGTCCCAATGAAAATTCGGGTGGATGAGAGAGAACACGAAATAACGAATAACAATATAATAATGAATAATATAATACGGAATGAAGACATAGATGAGAGAAAGAGATAAGTAAAAGTTGCGAGGTAGTAAAACTGCCCAACGAACAAAATGATAAAAAGATAAAAAATAAAAACGTAGGAAATAAATAGCCAAAGAAAAATAATGATAATATCAAAATTAAGAACATAGAAGATAACCAGATAACAAGAAGTAGAAGCGTAGAAATACCGTTTGTAAATACTACGCAAAAGGGTACTGCAGATATCGGGATGGGCAATGCATCTATGCACATCCCACATTATGTAACACACATTATACAAGATATAGCAAATTTGAAAAGAAGTGCAAGTTCCACCACATTACTGTCTGCAACACCTACAAGATATGGGAGGTGCAAATACGGACAAAATGCCGTTACCACTACCCTCAAAGGAACGCAACAGGTGAACAGGAAAAACGAACATCAAAGATGGTACCAATTTTTAGACGTAGCCAACACAATTCAGCTGCTAAATACCATCCAGCAAATACAAAGTCAGCTGACAAATATAGGAATCCGAGAGCCGGACAGAAGGCACGCACAAAGATACTTCATGCGTTATCGGGACAACAGGTACCGACAAAGATAAAGAGAGGAAAATTCTCGGACGACCACAAGACAACGAAACCGGCACCACATTGGAAAACGAATCGGAACCACATGTATGTGAAAATGATAGAGAAAAAATAAAAATAATCCTAGCCAACATTCAGGGCTTAAATCAAATCATTCCCCGGACAAAGTTTTATACCTGAAAGGACTCATGCAAGAAACCGGAGCAGACTTTGCATGCCTCACGGAAACCATCTAAAGGACTGCCAGGCGAACTGTGAAAACTGTGAGTTCTGTATTGACAAAAAAGAAATACAAATTAACAACATAACATCCTCCGAGCCGACAGAACAGTGAGACGTAAAGGAGGATGTGCTATTTACACACGCGAAAGGCATATGGCAGAAATGACTATAAGTACCTCAAACAGCTACGTAGAATGTGTAGCAGCAAAGTTGAAAAATTAAATATGGTACTAATTGTAATGTACAGACCCCAAACACGCCAACTCAAAATTCTCTGATTCCATTACAGAGGTAAGAAACTGGGTAAAAGATCTACACTCTCCAACCCCAAATATTTTTCTCTGTGGTGATTTTAATTTCCATTCATGAAATATAAAAGGATAGGAAAAATATATGTGTACACCAGGACAAGGGGGGCACACGGGAAGCCAGGAGCAGGTAAAAATGCTACTAGAGCTGATGAATTTATGTTAACACAAGAAATAACAGAAAACACAAGAAAAAACAACTGCCTAGATTTGGTGTTACACACAACAGCAACCTAATTGATAATGTAGAAATATCCCCAACTATAATATCGGACACAACATTATTGAAATAGCAACCAATATAAAAGCAACAGGAAAGGAAAGAACACGAACAACAGAAAGAAGCAAATTCGAAATTTTTAATTTTCACTCCAAAGCTATAAACTGGGAAGATGTTGCATCCAGCATGGAATAATAGATTGGAAATCATCTTCGAGGCCAAGACAACGGAAGAGATGCTAATGACCTTAGAGGAGAAGACGCTGGAAATTGTCGAAAGACACGTCCCAAAAATACAACAAGGGAAAGAGAAGCAGGTTCGAGAGACAAAAGAGGTCATTGTTCCGAAAGAGAAAAAGAGTGACTGCAAAATTAAGTAACTGCAAAGATAACATCAGAAAAATATTAAATGATAAACTGCAGAGTATCGATTGCGTCATACAGGAACTAATTGAGAAGCATACAGAGAGAGAAGACGCTATGGAAGCGAAAAGGTTAACTCAAAGTACTTCTATAATTTTGCAAAAAGGAAGTCGAAAAACCACGACTATCGGACCTCTGAAAAACGAAGACATGCTTTATCTGATGATCTAACAGAAGTATCTGAATATTAAGAGCTCAGTACGAATCATCTTTCAGTATCCCAAAAACTGACAAACTGATATGCGATAGAAACGTGTTCTTTGAAGAAAACTACAAGGGAAAGTATAACGGACTTCGACTTTACGACAGATGATTACATAAGCTATAGGAAACTAAAAGCACACTCAGCGGCAGGACCGGACAAATGGAATGCCACACTGATCAAAAACTGCAAGAATGCAATCGCTGACCCCTATATTGGATATGGAGACGATCACTAGACACGGGAGAAATACCGGGCATCCTGAGAGCGCGAACATAGTCCATATATAAAGGAGGAGATCGATCCGAGGCCAAAAACTATAGGCCAGTGTCGCTTACATCTCATCTCACTAAAATATTTGAAAGAATAGTTAGACAGAAAATCTATAACGTTTTGGAAACAGAAAAAATTAAATGATAACCAACATGGGTTTCGGTCAGGCAGATCATACCTATCACAACTAATGGAACACTACAACACATTATTGATGCACTGGAAAGTAATGAAAACTATGACGTTCGACAAGTGTGACCATGGAATCATCATACATAAACTGAAATATATGGGAATAACAGGAAAAGTAGGGAAATGGATATATAATTTCCTTAGTGAGGGCGGCAAGTCGTTACAGTACAAGAAGTATCATAATCAGAGGTCCTCAGCTCAGTACCACAAGGAACAGTATTAGCTCCACTACTCTTCATAATCATGCTAACTGACATAGATGAGGACGTTACCAAGCCAGCACAGTAACATCCTTTGCCGATGACACAAAGATCAGTAGAAAAATAAGAAACCCAGAGTATATAGGATTCTACAAACAGACATGAACAGAATCTACAAGTGGACGGAAGACAACAATATGAATTTAACACGAGAAATTTCAGCTGTTACGGTACGAAAAAAGAGAGGACCTAAAATCCATGGAATATTATACCCCAAATGGACAGGAAATTCAGAGAAATTCTAAAGCAAAAGATTTAGGTGTTGTAATGACAGATGATGCGAAATTTGAAACACAAAATAAGATAGCAGTAAACAGAGCAGAGAGAGTAAATGGGCAGATACTGAGAACCTTTAAACGAAGGGATAGGAATATAATGATTCCTCTACTGAAAACATGATCATACCCAAATTGGAATACTGCTCGGTCCTAACATGCCCATATAAAAAAGAAGACATTAGACAACTAGAAGGGATTCAGAGAAGCTTCACAGCCAAGATCAATGGGTGCAAAGAACTAAACTACTGGGAAAGGTTACGCGAATTAAACCTATATTCACTGGAAAGGAGGAGAGAGAGATGCACCATTATTTACACTTGGAAAATAATGGAGAAACTAGTCCTAATCTTACTCTGAACCCTGTAACTCCCCAAACAACAGTGGAAAGTAGAAAAGGAAGACTGTGTCGTGTTCCCAAATTAAAGGCTAGACAGGGAACATCCTTAACCCTGAAAGAAAACAGTTTTGTTGTGAGAGGATCAAAACTGTTTAATCAGCTGCCCAAAGACCTAAGGAACACGAATGGTGTTGCAGTGGACATCTTCAAAAGAAGATTAGACGCCTGGCTCAGAACAATGAGCCGGGCGTACCTGGCTATGTGAGGTGGAGAGTACAAGAAACCAACTCACTACTTCACCAGGCCAACTTGAGAGGAGGGGCAACAAGCTTGACTTTCGTGAAATGAGGAATCATCACGCGGAACATATGAAAGGTTAAAAGGTGTATATATATATATATATATATATATATATTTATATTTTTTATTTTTTTTTATACAGCGTGAGTCACGACGAAATGTCAACTTCGGGAGCTTATAGCTGAGGTCATTCCCAGTCAGAAACTTTGCATGAACGTACGTCCGATTCTTAACGGTTATGGAGCTATGGATGTTTGAATGTTTAAAAAGAAGAATAAGTGAACAAATAGCTGCTAAAGTTTTTATTCATGAATTTATGATACAATAACTGTTCAAAATGACTACCCTCTGCCTCAATACACATCGCGGCTCGTCTGTGAATCGCGCGTGTAGCTCGCAATCGTTCATTACGATTGTCCTTTATGAGGGCTGCAGTATCTAAAATGCGACGGAGCAATGCATCTCGTGTTTCCACTTTTCTCTGTTACACCAGCTCTTTCATGCGCCCCCACAGAGAAAAATCTAGAGGGGTTAGGTCCGAAGACCTGGGTGGCCAATTTTTTGCACCACCACGACCGATCCATCGACCAGGGAAGCGATCATCGAGATGCGTTCTCACTGCACGGCTAAAATGGGGAGAGCCCCGTCTTGTTGGAAGTACATACGCAATCGTGTTCCCAAAGGTACATCTTCTAACAGTGGCGGCAGTTCGTCTTGCAGAAATCGTAGATGAATGTCACCTGTAAGACCACCTTCGAACACTGAACCGATGTTGAAAATTACTTTCCATAATGACATGAGGATTCATTTGACCACACATGTGACTTGCGAGTGTTGTTGACACCGTCGCGGGTAAATTGAGCCTCATCACAGAACAAGACGTATCGATGCAATTGTCGATCGGCATTGAGCCAATTACAAAATTCCAGCCTTTGAGCACGATCCCCAGGTTGGAGGTGCTGAACGCGCTGTACGCGGTATCGATACATGCCTTCTTCGTGTAACGTTCTACATACTCTCGTTTGAGGAACTCTAAGACGTGTGGAAATCCTTCGCGTACTAACATAAGGACTCCGCTGTACCATCTGAATAATGTTTTCTTGTTCAGCCACATCTTGTTGTACCGAACGCTCAGATAAAACAGTAACGCTAGGAAATGAACAGTTCTCTCGCAATCTCCGAAAAACGTTGCTAAACACTCGTCGATCCGGAATTCTTCAATTTGGAAAACCTCGCTGGTATTCAGCCACAGCAGCAGTAGTATTTCCATTCGTAAACATGCACCATATCGGCATATTCGGCATTTGAAAACATAAAAGGGATACTGAACGCACAAAACATCAACTGCACACTGTGAAACAGAACACTCTATTGCGTAGTTAGTTCGGTTCGGTAGGTAACTGTTAAATCAGTTCAAGGTCACGCATGCGCATACTGTACTTGAAATTCAAACATCCATAGCGCCATAACCGTTAAGAATCGGACCTATGCTCATATGGAGTTTTTGACTGGCAATGACCTCAGCTATAAGCTCCCGAATTTATGACATTTCATCGTGACTCACCCTGTGTTTTATATATATATATATATATATATATATATATATATATATATATATACAGTGAAAAAGAAGAAACACAAAAAAACAGCCAAAGAACAGCCAAAGGAATAATTTCCCCGCCATTCTCAAACATCTTAGAATCACATGGAAGCGAAAGACGCACGTGTTTTCAAGGAATCAGAAATAACGCTAGCCTCTAAGCAACAAAGGACGCGTAGGACGCTTCTCAAGAAAAGCCGCGAAACTCCGCGTCTCAGATCAGAGGTTATATAAGCGAGGGTCCACTGATACACTTTCTCACTCGCTCACTCTCACTCATTCACTTCGTCTCTCAGCAGTCATCACTTCTCGTCTTGTTCGTCACGTCTCAGCATCTTTCGTCAGCAGCACCACATGTCAAGCCACCCGCTCTCCGGCCTTCGCCGGAGAGCGGCCTGCTGTTCCTTCAAGACTCAGGTCTATCATCAAGTAAGACCTTCTACAGACCGCCTGCGGAAGCATTCCTTCGAAACCCAGCGTCGTTCGACTTCAGCCGGCTTCAGTCCCTCAGGCAACATCTCAACTCTACACGAAGCGAATCAACACGTGAGGCGACATGACCGGCATCAAAGGAGTGATTCTGATGGACGTTATGAACAAAGGACAAACAATCAACTCAGAGGTATATATTGCTACCCTACAGAGACTCCAGAGACGTATAAAGCGAGTTCGACCGGAGAGAAAACTGGAAGACGTCCTTCTTTTGCACGATAACGCAAGACCACAACAGTTTGCAAACAAGAGAGGCCATCACAAAAATGCGCTTGACTGTGTTAACCCACCCTCCATACAGCCTGGATCTGACACCTTCAGACTTCTATTTGTTTGGGCCAATGAAGGATGCTATTCGTGGAAGAAAGTTTCAGAGTGACGATGAGGTTGTTGAGGAGTTAAGAGGTGGCTCCAGCGGAAGCCATTGGACTTTTACCAGCAAGGAATAAAGGCCCTTGTTTCGAGGTGGAGGAAAGCCATAAAAAAGGATGGAGACTATGTGAAAAAATAAAAACTTGTAAAAAAGGTATATAACTACTTGTGTACAAAATTTCTGGAACTTACAAGGAAACTTGGAAAGAAAAAAAAAGGTGGGGCAAAATATATTGAGTAGATTGTTACATTATTAATAAGTTTAATGGCATGTAAAATTACACCTGAAAGGTTAATAATTCTTACAAACAAGATTAATCAAAAAAGATAATATTATTTGGGTATATAAATAAATCTATGCCTGGCAGCCTCGCTCGGGAAAGGGTTAATAGGCCCAAGAAGGCGTTGTTGTATAAATGAGTCAAATCGTATTAAAACAGAGAACGAGAATGAAATTTATATGAAGTTACTCTTTACTTATTGCCGAATAACATAGCATAAAATTATGTTAGTTAAAAGATGGGATTAATGTGTGTATTATAAATTCGAAGCGGAAGATGCCCAAATGAAGCAAAGGGAAACGCAGAGTCAGTGCGTCTTGAAGCTTGTTAACGAAGGTTCCCTCTCACAAACCCTGTGCTGAATTTAAATAAGAACATTAAATTATTTCTCCTTTTAAGAACAAAAAACGAGTTATTAATGGAAGTTTGCTCAAGTATATAAATACACATATATTGTGCCGTAATGATAAATTCAAATCGTGCGTGGCACTTAGAAGCGAAATCGTTCTTCTAATAATATAATTAGTGAATTACTCGCCAAACTAAAGTTGTCTTCCCTTAAAAAAAATATAGCGGAAGAATACGAGCACCAAGTTCGTGGGGTAACCTACACAGTGTTATTCTCATTGTACGTTAATTGTAACGACTAATCCGATCCAAGAAGGTCTACCTGACAGATAAGTGGTTATTATTGTTCTTATTATTCATTTATTCTATTCGCATTATGTATGTTAGCTAATGTGGTTAGTAGTATGGGCTAAAAATGGGCGAATGCAGAGATGCTGAGCAATGTTGCAAATGGGGAGGGGTATGCAATGAAGGGGGGAGAGGGGAGGGAGCTTCGGGGGAAGGGAGGATGACCTCCCCCAAGGGGTAGCCTTAACCTAAGAGAGGAAGAGAAAGGAGAGACGGAGGAGGTCTTTGGGGGAGAAGTTGGGATGTCCTCACTCCCCCAAAGGGAAACCTAACCTAAGTCTTAACCTAAGCAAGAAGGAGAGATCTTTATTCCGTCGAAGTTCGCATCATTGCTCCTTCTGAAGCCGAGCAGACCTTATACAGAGGTAGGTTGAGTTGCCAGATACCACTTTTTATTTTATTTGTTCAGGTATACATTATTAGGGTTAGTTGCTAGATACCACCATTTATTTTAATTCACAAGAGTTACCGTTTTTAAAAGCAAATGAACTTTCTCCTTAAAGAGAATTAATTACTAAAACGAAACCCAATATTAACAATAAAAGACAAATGGCTTAGCAAAAGAAATCGTTCCATTAACATATTCTCTAAGCATAATATTCAGTTTTCCTTCATTAAAACCTTAGAATGTATACTCTGTCTATTTACTTTTGTCATTCCTCTGTGTATATATATATATATATATATATATATATATATACACAAAATGTGTCTTCACAACTTTGTGCATTTTTTTCGTTCATTTTATTAATTCTATCGATTTGAGAAATCTATACACACACAGTTGTTCAGTGAAAGTAAAAGAAAAAATATTTTAACTAACTTCACCTAAAGTGTTTATTGTCATAAGGACTATAGTCTGACAATAAACCTTTTCATTTCACATCACTTTCATTTCATCTCATTTCATTAGAGGTGTATATACAAGTCCAGAGCTGGATCTAGCTGTTCGCCATGGCTACAGCATATTGAAGATACATGAGGTGTGGAGGTTTCAGAAGCTACCCAACCTTTTCACACCATATATAAACGCTTTTTTGAAAGATAAGGTCGAAGCATCAGGGTATCCGCGAGGAGTTGATACCGAAGATGAAAAGTCGGCCTATATTCAACGTTACCGTAAAGGTATATGATCGTGAAGGTATACAGCTTGACCGTTCCCAAATTGTAAAGAACCCTGGCAAGCGCTTTAGTGCAAACTTGTTTAAACAGTCTTTGGGGAAAATTTGCACAGAATACCGACAAAGAGAACGTTCATTTGGCACAAAGTTATAGTGAAGTCTGGGATTATGCCAATGCTCCCGATAAAGAGGTCATGGAGATCATGAATGTAGGTAATACTTACATAATAAAGTACAATAATACCGAATTGCCCACAGATACCTCACGGGTTACAAACATACCTGTAGCCAGCTTCACAAAGCCCTACGCACGCATCAAACTTTGGGGCTTATTGCATTCTCTTGGGCGGAGGGTATTGTACGCTGATAGATAGTGTGATATTCACAGAGAGGGAGGGTGAATACATGCCTCCTATTGGTGAATTCCTCGGTGAGTTGACTGATGAGATCAAGGATGAGTATGGAGACACCGCATACGCCGACTCTTTTGTCTCAACAGGACCAAAAACCTATCGGGTAAGGGTGAGGGTGGGGTAGGATATGAAATATATCGTGAAGGCAAAGGGTATCACACTCAACCATGCGAATCGGCGGGTCGTTAACTTTGAATCGTTGAAGGATCTAGTGTGTTTGGATGATGATGAGGACGATCGGCCGCCCCAACTAACTGTAGGCACCCACAATTTTCGGGCGCAGAAGCTGGGGTGTGTGAAGGAACTTAGGGGTACAAAGGTGTGCCGTAACACCTATAGGAAACGTTACCAGTTACCTGGTACCTATGATACCGTACCCTTTGGTTACCATAATCTTTGATGTGTCTATTGTTAACTTATTTATTACACGTATTTGTAAATATATATACCTTGAATATAATCTTTGATATGTCTATTGCTTACTTATTTATTACACGTATTTGTATATATATATATATATATATATATATATATATATATATATATATATATATATACACAGGGGTTAGACAAAATAATATGAACACCCGCCGATTTCACCGGTTATCTTTACGGACTGCTCAGACACAAAGTAAACGGTCAAATGACTGGCAAACCTATTTAAATGCGTAACAGAGTGTACACGTCATGTTATAACCCTCACGTTGTTTTTACAGATGAGTGAATTATGAATTAGCAGTTATGAAAGACCTGTCAGACTTCCAAAGAGGGCAAATTGTCGGAGCGCGGATGGCTGGTGCATCGGTGACGAAAACCGCTCAGATGTTCAATGTATCCAGAGGAACTGTCTCTATGGTCATGTCTGCATACCAAAACCATGGAAAGACAAGCACCGACAAATGCAATAGTGGACGCAAGAAGAAGCTGTGTGATCGAGACCGCCGGGTGCTAAAGCGCATTGTGACAAAGAACCATAAGACCACAGCTCCAAAAGTGACTGCAGAGCTTAACCAGCATCTTGCAAGCCCGGTATCGACCAGAACTGTACGTCGCGAGCTCCATGGAGCTGGATACCATGGGAGGACTGCAATTGCCAAACCCTTCCTTTCGCACATCAACATTGAGCGGCGCAGAAAATGGTGTAATGACCATAAGAATTGGTCAATGGACCGGTGGAAGAATGTAGTCTACTCCGACGAATCCTCCTTTACGCTATTTCCATGTTCCGGTCGAGTTTACGTCTAGAAGCCTAAAGATGCTTATGATCCCGACTGCCTGACCCCAACCGTTAAGCATGGAGGCGGATGTGATGGTTTGGGCAGCAATATCGTGGAATACTCTTGGCCCAGCTGTAGTACTGCATGGTAGGGTTAACGCCCAGGTCTATCTGTCAATACTGGCTGACCTGGTCCATCCCATGGTCCAAACGCTGTTTCCCAATGGCGGCGCCGTCTTCCAGGATGATAATGCACCAATCCACACCGCTGGGGTCGTTAAAAACTGGTTTGAAGAGCATGTTAGTGAAGTAGAACGCTTGGATTGGCCTCCACAATCCCCGGATCTTAACATTATCGAGCATCTGTGGTGTCAGTTGGAGCAGCAGGTCAGAAGCCGATTCCCACCGCCGGCGTCTTTGGAGGAACTGGAGCAGGGTTTGCTCGAAGAATGGCTCAGGATTCCTCTAGCCACTGTCCAAAAGCTGTATGAATCAATTCCCCGACGCATTGCAGCTGTTATTGCCGCTAAAGGAGGACCAACTCCATATTAAGAATAAAAACCGCCATTTATCAAGGTGTTCATATTATTTTGTCCAACCCCTGTATATATATATATATATATATATATATATATATATATATATATATATATACCTTGAATATTTCGTTTATTAAATAAATCGTGTTTCAATTTCTCCTTTGTGTGTGTGTACAGGAAAAAGTTCTAAGCTCCGCCCACTGTAAGACCAGCAACGTGAGTCATGCTACTACCTGGGCTTCCCTGCATGCTCAGTTGATCGCAGTAAGCCCTGGACATCAGACGTGTATTCTCCCGCGTAGACAGAAAATAGTAATGGTTACCTTTAATACTGCTTGTTCAACGCTTATGAAATGGTATTCTGCAGTGTCAAGATGTGGTGGATACTGAAAAACTCTATTCCACCCTCCTTTGATGCTTTTAAGGCTACATTGAATCGTGCGAAGAAGCAAGTTGTACAAATACTCTATGGCTATTCTTGTAAAAGCATTGTAGGATTTCGTGAGACAAGTGATGTGTTGAACTATGTTGTAGGACTAAACTTTATAAAAGCTTACATATACCGTGAAGTAAAAGAAACAACACGTGCAGAAGAGAAGCAACGGTTATGGATAGTGAGTCTTGTTGATGAGTGGTGTGACAAGCGTTATTATGTCATGTTGCATCATACTGAGTACTCGTACCTGCGACTGAAAATGCAAATCTCGTCATCATGGAGAATCTTAAGTATTTTTACCACTATATTAATATATATCATGAAGTTTGTAGTGAGGTTGTGGCTAATGCCCTGTGTGAGTTTTTAACAGACTTTAGACGAGTATCGCTTGTTAAACAAAAAGGAAAAATATGGGCATATGTTCCGCCAATAGTGCGCCGGAATGTGAAGATGTTTAGTTTGTAGAAATGAACGTGTGGTGAGTGGTAAAACATTAAAACCGTTATAAAATGTGTTTAGTTCGTGAAAATTACCCTGAAGGAAAATGCCTGGTGCGTATTCGGGGTAGTGGGAGTGATAAAACATTAAAACCGATATTACTTCCTGTATCGGAAAATTTCTCAAAACACCTGCCCAATATAATGGGATACAATGATTCATGTTGGATCAGCGCCGTACACGTTTCATTAGATTATGGTGTGACTCACACCTCCCGTCGAACCGTCGCGTTGCATGTGCCTCATAGTTATCTCAGAGCTTGAGCCGAGTGCACGTGCGCTCCTCGAATACGATAGAACTTCCTTTGAGCAGCATTCTCAACGGCGTGTACGATGTGTCCGTGACGAAGTCGTTGCGCGTGTTCAGGAGTAAATCCGGTGTCGTTAACTATGTACTGGAAACGGATTGCAGACAAACAAACGGAATGTTGTTTATTTAAGTGTCGAGGAGATGAATAGAATCTTCGTGATAGTTGAGAAGTGGAGTGAAGATCGTTATAAAATTCCTACGGGTGTAGGTACAAGAAGAGAGCAGATTAGTGACACCCCCTCATATGCTGTTGTATGTACGTTGTGTATAAATAACGATCGGCCATGCATTGATATACGGTTGATGTGGAAGATGCTGAAGCCTATATTAGACGCGCGTGTTATGGATATGCTTTATTTTGATACGGTTCTTGAATACGCATACACCGCTCTGCTCGATGGGTTTACCGAGTGTAGGGTTGAACAAGGTGAGAATGGTCCAGAGCTGGACGTTTATTTTAAAAGTTTACTCTTTGAAATATCATGAACTTTGGTACAAAGCACTTGATCGGTACAGGGCTGACCTCACCTACACCGTTCACCCTGAAGAACTATTTCTTTATATAACGAGCAACTGTCGTAACGACTTAGATTATTTCAACTGTCGCTAAGCAGTGTGAAGAAGAGCTCACGATTGAAAAGCTCGGGTCGGTAGAAATAAACCCTCGATTGGAAAGGCGTGTTTATAAACTTGTATTTGACGTTGTGGCTAACGATGAACTCTTTGTGCGTGCTTTTGATTGTATTCTAGACGTACTTAAAGATAACTTGCCAACCGGTTGTAAAGTGGGAACAAAAATAGTACTGAACGATATGAAGGCCCTTCATATCGAGTACAAGTTTCCCTATACCTTAAGCGGTGAAATATTATTAAACCGCGTATACTGCGTAATGCAGAGCAATAATGGTGTAATTGTAGACTCGATTAAGTGCGAGTTTAGTGTTTTGCGCCGTAAAACAAAGTGAAATGTATTTATTTATTTAACATGAAATTTGCGTGTGTATATATTATATATATATATATTTCGCCTGTACTGCTATATTGATGGCTATACGTTTTGTATTTCTTATTTTATTTTGTGCGGTAGAAGATAAAGTGTATGTATTTATTTAACATAATTGTGTGTGTGTATATTTCTGCTATATTGATGGTTATATTATTCCTTATTTATATTTTTTTATTTGTTTTTTGATCATTCCAATGTGTATTTATTTTCTATATATTTCCATAATATAATTGTATATATTTCTCCTGTACTGTTATAGTGACGGTTATTTTTTTATTATATGCATATTCCTCGTTCATATTTTCTTATATCTTATTATTTTTAATTTTTCATTCAAATGTATATTTATTTTCTATATATTTACAATATTTAATAAACAGAATGATGTAATGTTTATTTAATTCTTTTGGTTGTAAACAATTATACCAAATGGCTGGTTACGCCTTCTAAACCTACTGACGGATTTCTGAGCCAACTGTTAAGAATTAATTAAATAAATGGCACAATCTGGCAACTCAACCTGAACAAGCCATTTACGCCTTCTAAGCCAATAGTCAATATATAGGCTTAATTAAAAAAAAATAGCACAACCTGGCAACTCAACCTGTACAAGCCATTAATGCCTTCTAAGCCAACTGGCGGATTAAGCCAACTGGCTAATTAGGGGCCTATAAGAGAACGGGGTCGGCTGAAATGTTAAGATGCACTTGGCTCCTGCAGGTGAACACCTCTCTTCCTTTCTCTCCTCCTGTCTTTCTCTTGGGGGATAACGCCGCCTCCAAGTTTCATGATTCTTGTTGCACCTGCAACATTCCCCTCTCCCCTTTGCAGCATTGAGTTGTTGCATAACCCCATCCCCCCCCTTTGCAACATTGGTCATTATCTCTGCAACATTCTTGCACTCGTCCATTTTTCGCCCATACTACTGTGGTTGAGGGCCGAGCAGGCTATGATTTTAACTTAATTGTTATTTAATGGTCTCGCGTATTACCAATCCGACTGTATTAAGTTAAATAACTACAATTGTAGATTAAACTTGTCTTACAGTCAAATTTAACTGTGCTTGTGCA
>JAJOZX010011579.1:75000-104999 GCA_023014485.1 Bathynomus jamesi | reverse complement strand
GTTTTTTAAATCGATAATTAATTAGTTTTAATTGATAATTATTTAGTTTTCGTAAAAATTGGTCGTTGCCAATTTACCGGCAGTTTTTACATAAATTTCTTATGTTCTTGTGGTTCGGAACCCAAGTAAAATTGTAGGTCCCCTCCGCCACCATGGAGGACATACACAATACACGATTACGAACACAGTTAGGTAGACCAGCCATGAGTGGATCCTAGGGTCTTGTGGTTGAAGCATTTATAACATAACATTATGATATATATATATAATATATATATATATAATATATATATCATATATATATATAATATATATATATATATATATACAGGGTGGGCGGAAAGTAGCTCCCTATTTTGGATTGGTAAAAAAATACGTATATTATCCATTTATTTCAGAAGAAAAATATGAAAAGGTAGGCATACATGTAGGTTTTCTCTAAAATTCAATGTGGGCTCCAACTCTTTCCACCAGCTTCTGGAGCGCCCCAGGAATGGCGTCCACTGACTTTAGCAGGAACTCCGGCGGGATGGAGGACATGACTTCCCGAATTCGGTCTCCTGTTCTTCCAATGTCCTCGGTTTGGTGCGGTAGACTTCTTCCTTTACCCATCCCAAAGAAAGAAGTCGCACGGTGTCAAGTCGGGGCTCCTGGCTGGCGATTGATGTGGACCACACGACCCATCCAACGCCCAGGGAAGTGGGCATCCAGCCCTTCTGCATCCAGCCCTTCTGCGCAACACCATGAATGCTGAGCGGTTACCTTGCTATGTTGCGAAACGAGGTCTGGCCGGTTGTCAGCACATGGAGAACATCGACGATCTGATATTTATGCAAGATGGCGCCCCTCCGCACTTCGCTCTTGTTGTCCGTGAGTGGCTGGGATGCCCACTTCCTGGGCGTTGGATGGGTCGTCGTGGTCCACATCAATGGCCAGCCAGGAGCCCCGACTTGACACCGTGCGACTTCTTTCTTTGGGGGGTGGGTAAAGAAGAAGTCTACGCACCAAACCGAGGACATTGGAAGAACTGGAGACCGAATTCGGGAAGTCATGTCCTCCATCCCGCCGGAGTTCCTGCTAAAGTCAGTGGACGCCATTCCTGGGCGGCTCCAGAAGCTGGTGGAAAGAGTTGGAGCCCACATTGAATTTTAGAAAAAACCTACCATGTATGCCTACCTTTTCATATTATTTCTTCTGAATAAAATGGATAATATACGTATTTTTTACCAATCCAAAATAGGGAGCTACTTTCCGCCCACCCTGTATATATATATATATATGTATATATATATATATATATGTATATGTATATATGTTATATATATATGTGTATATATATATACACACACATGTATATATATATGTATTATATATATATATTATATATGTGTATATGTAATATATGTATATATATATATATGTATATATGTATATGTATATATGTATATATATATTATATATATATGTATATGTATATATATATATGTATATATGTATATTTATGTATGTGTATATATATGTATATATATATATATATAGATATATATATATGTATATTGTGTGTGTGTATATATATATATATATGTGTGTATATATGTATATATATGTGTATATATGTATGTGTCACATACTTTTAAAATAGATGCGAATACACTCCAGAGATTAATGAAAAGTGTATTGTGTAAAGGTGTATAATTGTATCTATATTGTGTAAAGGCGTATTTGTAAAATGTCTCCATTAAGGCTTATTTAATGGACGCTCGTTCTGTAGGCCGCTTTTTACATGGTTTTTACCATTTAATAATTAAATGAAAATACAATGTATTTTGTTCTTAACCCCAAAAAACTTACATTAGTTCCTCGATGACCTGGCATTCGTTGGACCGGATGTGAGCCAACCACTCGACCCCTGTATTCAGGTCGCTGGGTTGGCTGTGCGGTAAAGCCTCCAAATCATTTATTTCTCTTTCATCAAAATGAAAAGTTGCTGTATCATGTTCGAGCTCCGTATCGGCACTTTAAGGAGAAATTAACATGCTTCGTTCAACCTGATTCTTTTTAATTAAAGTCCATTTTTTTCATGAACTGTGTTCAGAAATCATAGCTCAGTTCAAACTAGGCTATAATTGAGGATAACCGCTAATGAAACATTTACTATAAAATGTGAGGCGTAGGCAAAAAACTTACATTAGTTCATCGATGACCTGACGTTCGTTGGACCGGATGTGAGCCAATACCTCGACCCCTGTATTCAGTTCGCTGGGTTGGCTGTGCGGTAAAGCCTCCAAATCATTTATTCCCCTTTCATCAAAACGAAAAGTACTGTAGCTATAACACGTTCAAGTTCCGTTTCGCTCCTTTAAGGAGAAATTAACATGATTAGTTCATACTGAATCAATTAAAGTTTAATCAAAGAGTTACAATAAGAGAAAATGCCGATTAGGACGCCTGGCAAATTATAATAAAAAATACAGATATGCTGACAGTTTTCAAAAGTAAAAGTGCTAAGACATCGTTTGCCGGCACCGGGTCTTGAGCCCGGGCCCCCAGGCAATTTTAAAAAGCTTTTAATATTTCTAAAATCCTACTGCAGAGCTGTCTATAAATTTTTAAGTTATCAAGAAATGTATTATTAAAACCACACCATATATATGTTAACCCCTCCGTCTATGGCCCGGGATGGTTCGAAGTCGACGGGGGTTCTAGTTAGGTGGCAGCAACGGATGTGTGACTTGCAGTAGTTTTCTTCTGTATTACTCTCCGAGTTCTTCTATAGTGGCTCGGAGGACTCTGATAGACTTACTAAAAATACTGATGGTTCCGGACTCTTCTTATAGCGTATCCGGAAAGGTTAGTGACTAAGTTCTTCTGAAGAGAGCAAGGCTCGAAGGATAAGATAAAAACTATCTTTGACTGTAATTTACTGCTAAAATGTACAGGTAGTGCTCAGCCTCTGAATTAGCTTCTGAATGACAATGGAAGATTTTTAGTGGGTTTATATACCCAAAAACTGCTAACATCATTATTATTAAATGCTAAAAAGGCTGTATTATTTTTGCACAATATTCGAAAATAAAGTAAATTTTTAGCTGTGGTAAGGCTTGAACGAGTAAACAAAATATTTGAAGACGAAACCATATTTTTATCTTAAACCGCGACTTTTCAGATCTGATGTTATCATGATCTGCCAAGTTAACTAAAAGTGGAAATCGGACTATGCATCTTTACACTAAAATATGCATATGAGTAAAATTTTAAGGTTTAAGATGTACAATTTTAATGCTTAGGCAAGACATGATCTCATCTTTTATAACGAAAGAGAATGTATACAAAATATGAACATTGCAAAGCTTAAGCAGATTCCTTATTAAGCGAAATCTAAAAAAATGATTATGAGATTTTAAAAAAAAAGGTCACCAATTATTTAGCAAAGTAGAAAGCAAATCAAAAATTTTATCCAAACTCGCGTTGGGCGATTTTGGTCCTTATGTAAAAATGAATACACACACGTACATACATATGAGTATAGGCATTATATAAAGTTAAATATATAAGAATATACAGGATTATATAAATACATGAACCATATAACACATGAATTTTTAAAATGGATACTTTTTCTTAAATGGATACAAGAACTATATAAATGAATACAAGAATTACATGAAGAATAAGATAATATAGGAATATGGGAATTATTTATGGTTCATTTTTACAGGGCTCTTCCCTCTAGAATGATATTAATATAATAATGTAACATCCTAACTAATGCTAACTAGATGATAACTATGGGTTTTATAATACAGATTTATATATACAACATAAGTCGGGTGGTTAAGTCTAGTTCACGTGGTCTGGGTACGCACTCTTGGTCGTGCATAAATAGTTTCATGTTCCGTGTCACTTGGTTTTCTTTGTTCCCAGAATGATCTTTTCACCACAAATATACCGAGGATAATAGCACATACAATAATGATACTAACGGCAGATGTTGAGAAAATGGTTACCGGTTGTAGTATTTGTAAGAGGTTTTTTGGTTATCATCCGAAATTTTAAACCGGCTCAATTGATCATTCCATTCAGGGGCATGTAGTTCGGGTAGGATGGTTACAGGTTTTATGGAGAGATTTAAGATCTCTATGACGGGTTTAAATTTAATTTGCGACGGGAATGGGTATGAGTTATTAAGGGTAACCTTGTACGGGTTGTATATTTGGAGGGCTTTTGAACGCAAGGAGCAACCAATTGGTAGCCGAATAACCATAGGGATTGTGATGAGGGAATAATTCGATGGACACTCGAGAGTAGCGGCAGTCCTGTTCGCGAAAGAAACCCAGATGTCTGGTCCAATTCGTAGTTGGATGGTTTTAGGGGAATAAATTTTTTAAATGAACATACGGGGCATGCCGGTCACGAATTAATCGATAAAGCAAGACCTAGTAGTTGGAAGAATAACTGGTTTGAGTGGAGGGCAGACGAGTTGTTTATTTGGTTGCGGGAATCGGCAATGCCGGACGTCGCTATCTGACATCATAGAATAAGCTGATAGATCTTTGGTGAGGAAAAGGTAAGGTGGTACGGTGGGTAAATACAATCGATAGACATTAGAGTTTTGGTAGGGTGTTGGGAAAGGGTGAAATTTATATACGTCATAAGTGAGGACATCGAAAAATGGTATAATTATGAGGTATGTGTAGGGGCGTGGTCCATGTACAGTCCAGGTGTATTCTAGAAATTGAGGGTAATTAGTGTGGTTGAGTGGGAATATGGGTGATAATTTTAATTGTGACTGGGCGGTGTGAATCAAGGACTGAAGTATTTCCCATGGTATTAGGGTGGAAAGAGTGATTTTTCCATGGGCTAGCTGGGTTGCACGCAAAACCTTGGAATGAATCGTAGTTATTCGTTGTAAGTATTTATCGATTAGGGTTACTTGTAGGTTCATTATCTCTATTAATTCTAGATATCTTTTGTGTTCTTTGTATTGAGCTAACATGGATTCAAGGTATGTGAATCTGTCCGAAAGGGAGTGAGGAGGAAGCGATTGTTTTCGTGTAATGACCTAATAGTTTGTTCTAACATGTGTCCATTATATTGTCGATTTCGCGCGAAGAGATTCAATTTAAGTTCAATTCTTTTAATATCTTCTTCGGTTGCTAATCCGAATAAACCTTTGAACAGTTTCCCTCCTATATCTATCAGTCCCCTTTTACTTCTTTGGTTAAAGTTTTCTGAATTTTTAGTTTCAGTTTGTATCCATGGTAAGGCTAATATTTCTGATAGGGCGCGTGCTGTAGTTTGAATATTTTCGAGGGTATTTTCTAACAGAACGCGACTAATCTGATCTTTTCCTTGGAAAGAATTCTGGACTTTACTTTCAAACGTTTTTAATTGGGTTTGTATCTGAAGGAGATTGATTTTAATTCTAGCAGGGGGTTGCAAATTTATATAAAGGTCTGCGTGCCCTTTCAAAAATTTACCTTCTGCAAGTTTTTCTATAACAACTCCGGTAGAAATTTTAATGCTAGGTCTACAAGAGTAAATAATTTGGAAAATTATAAGGGGGACAATTTTATTCATTTCTACGCCTTAGTTATACGGAGCTGGGGTAGTTGTGTGGATACTTGTGTGGATACTTGTGTTTGTGGGCGAAGGGGTCGGCCTCGTTTTGGTGGCAATGGGGGTCGACCGTTGAGCTCGGATTCTGAGCGGGTTCGTTTCTTATGTGAAGGTTCTAGTTCACGTGGGTGATGCATTTGCGGGCGGTATGTAGGGTCCGTGCGTCGATCATCAATCGGTGAGGGTGGTGACAGAGGAGATGGTGGAGTTGGAGGAGATGGTGGAGTTCCACTGAGTGATCCTCTCGAAGGGGTTTCTCCAGGGTCTGGGTCCGATGGGACGCTTGGCTCTGGGGCCTCCTCTTGTTCAGAGATTGCCTCGAGTACTGGTGGTATTACGAGGTACCAATCTTCGTCATGGGTAGCGGTTCCCGCGGTGACCACTTCAGTTTTTTGATCCCTGCCCGATTTGTTAATATCTTGACCTTTTGAAGGATAGGCGGCTCGAACGCCTGGCAGCTGTTTTTTGGGAAGGTGTTGTTCGGAAGCTATCTTCAAATTGTCAGCGTGAATGATCTTTAGTTTGGAATGATCCCGGAGGTCGAGGATTTCATAACGATTTTTTCCGAGGTTTTTCATAATCCTATATGGGCCATCCCATTTTGGGTATAATTTGCGATGAGCACCTGGCGGTTTCACGCTCTTCAGATAACATCGCATACCGACGATTATAGTCCGTTGACGGGGATGACGCCTATGTTGCTCTTGCTCCATCTGTTGGTTTCGTTGGTCGAGGGCATAGCGGATTATGTCAAAAATCTTGAAAGATCGTTCAGCTAGTTGCTGATTTGCTTCTGCCATTTCGGAAGATGTTAGAACTGCCGGGTCGGTTTGGTCGGGCAAATCAAAAGGTAGACGCTTGTCGTAGTGATAGAGGACGAAATGAGGGGTGTCCCCGATGGACACATTATAGCCATTGTTGATGGCTGTTTGTACCATGGGAAGGGAATCATCCCATGTACGGGAGGATGCATCGACAACGTGGCGCAGGGCTTCCAAGATCTTTCGATTGTGCCTTTCCACTAAGCCGTTTGCCTGCGGATGGTATGCCACAATGTGTGTATTTTTAATTTTACACATGTTACAGAGTGACTCGAACAGTTTGGAAGTGAAACTAAGGGCGTTATCCGAGATTAGGATGGAAGGAGTGGTATGATTTTGGATGACGCGTTCCACTAGGGCTCTTGCCACAGTTTCCGAGGTCTGGTCTGGAATGGCGGCTACTTCGCTGTAACGCGAGAAGTGGTCCGTAAACACAATGATGTACTGATTTCCCTTTGACGTTTTGGGAAATGGTCCCAGTATATCCATTCCAGTTCTTTGCCAGGGCCTTTGGCATACTGGATATTTATGCATCGGAGCTGTGGATGGTACGTTGCCCTTATGCTTTAAACACGACGGACATTCGGCGATGTATTCTTGTACCTTTTGTTCATCTCGGGAAAGTGGTATCGCTCCAAAAGACTCTTGATGGTGCGATCCGGCCCCATGTGTCCATACAAAGGTGAGTCGTGACAAAGTCCAATGGCTATATCGACGAGATCCTTTGGTATCTCCACGAGGTCGTTTCCATCTTCGTTCCTGAAATGTACGAGCCCATCTTTGAGGTTGTACTGTTCTTTTACCTTCGATGGTTCCTTTTGTTCCAGGCGCGCCCGAAGGTTTTGGGTGTGTTGGTCCTGTTGTTGGGAGTATTGCAGACACTCGTAGTCGAACACAGGAAGAATTCCTATTTTATTCACTTGGGCGTCGGGCTTGAGTCTCGACAATCCGTCTGGAATAACTTGCAGTTTTCCCGGTTTGTATACGATTTTGCTGCAAAGTCCTGAATCAACAGAGCCCATCTACTCAATCGTCCTTCAAGTAGCTTGTCCTTGAAGAGGTACGTGAGTGGCTTATGATCAGTCTTGATGGTTACATCGTAGCCATAGACGATATTTCGGAATTTTTTCAAAGCCCAATATACCGCTAGGGCCTCTCGGTCCGTAGTGGAATAATTCCGTTGAGGTGCAGAGAGAAGTTGACTGGCATAAGCAATGGGTAATTCCACACCGTCTACGTCCTGTAACAGGACGGCTCCTAGTCCATAGGAGGAAGCATCTGTGGCTATGATGAAGGGTCTTGTGTAATCAGGATATTGTAAAATGGGATGACAGGTTAGTTTATTAATTAAAGTTTCAAAGGCATGTTGGTGATCGGATTCCCAGTTAAATTTCGAATTTTTCTGGAACAAATTAGTAATGGGTTTAGCAATATTTGAAAATTGGGGGATAAAGTTCCGATAGAATCCGACAAAACCAATAAATGCACGGGCGTCGTCGATGGTTTTGGGTACAGGGTACCTTTCCAGGGCTTCGAGTTTGGCTGGATCAGGTTTAATTCCTGTGGACGAGAGTAGGAATCCTAGGTATACCAGGGATTCTTGTAAAAAATTGCACTTTGCAAGCTTCAGTTTAAGGTGTGCTTTTCTCAAGTGTGATAGCACATTCTGAAGGCGTTGAAAGTGTGTTTTTATGTCCGAACTGTAGACGATAATATCGTCAAGATAAACGAGAGCTTCGACACCTAATAGGTCGGAAAGGACTATATTCATCAACCTAGAGAAATTAGCAGGCCCATTTCGGACTCCGAAAGGTAAAACCTGGAATTCGTAATGGCCTCGGTTAGTGGAGAAAGCAGTCAATGCCCGAGATTCGGGACTGACCTCCATTTGCCAATAACCCGATGCTAAATCGAGGGATGAAAAAAGTTCGCTTTCCCTACGTTCAGAATTGTTTCCTGCATGTTTGGAATCGGGAAACGGTCTGGGATGGTAATGTTGTTCAGGCGTCTAAAATCTATACAAGGGCGAGATGTTCCGTCCTTTTTGGAGACGAGAATCATAGGAGCGGACCAGGGACTAGCTGAAGGCTGAATGACATCCTGCTCCAACATGTCCTTGATGTGTTCCTCAATAGTGACTAATTGGGAATGTGGAACCCGATAGGGAGGAATGAAAATGGGTTTGGAATTGGGTTCCAACTTGATTTCAAAAGGGACCAAATTAGTTCGGCCCAGAGGATCTCCTTTTAGGGCAATCACATCTCTATTTCTTATCAGGAAATCGAGAAGTGATTCCATTAGTTTGGGATCCTGTAAAGCTGGTGACTCCTGAAGGGAGTGCTCCAGACATTTCTTATATTCTTCTTTTAATACTGAAGGATTTAACTCTAAGGAACTGGAAACACGATTTATCATACTGATGGGGAAATCTGAATCTACTTCTACTGTGGAAACAGTTCCTATTTTCTGATTTGAAGTTAATTCTATAGGACTTTTTCCTTTGTTTAAACAAACAACAGGGATAGCTGAATTCTGACTCTGACTAAGGACTTGGGCAATAAGAACATCTCTTTTGAAATTACTTTTCTCTGTAATCAGAGTACGCTCTGACTCTAATAATTTTCCTTGACTTAACTACTTTTGCTAGGAAACAAATCTTCTCATAAGGTGCTACTGTTATATGCTCGGTAGGGCATATGAAAAATTGTGAATCTGATTCTGGTTCGGCGACTAAAATTTGCCTTATTGGCTGAACTGAAGCTGGCTGACTGGAAACTGGCTGACTGGAAACTGGCTGACTGGAAACTGACTGTGTTGATCCAACTGGATTCAACAACTGGAACTGATTACCCTGGGGTCTGATTTCTGGAGCGGTTGTCCCTCTGGATGCAACCGGCTGACTTGAACTGCTATCAAGTGGAGGGGGTTTCCTATTTCTTTCGGAAATCTGAACTGAACTAATTCTATTAGCATTAAGCTGTCTGTCATTCTCACGGAGATGGTGTGTCCTATTTCGACACTTTACTAACTTTCCGGCTGGGTAAATCTCCCATTGATTCCGGTTAAAAAAATCCATACCTAGTAGGATATCTGTCTGAAAGGTGGCGACTGTGTCCACTATACAACATTTCGCGGGTACTCCTGTATCTAGGAGAGCAGTTGAATGTTGGTTATCGGTGCTACAATTTATTATTAAATCTAGGAGGTCCGCACCTATTATCCTGATAGGGAGTTTGTGTGCGTATCTGGGTTCATTACTGTAATTTAGGAGGGCGGAGGTTGAACTGCTGCCTCCAATGTAGGGTCTAAAAAAGGGCTCGAATGGTCTTCTATGGGAGGACCTGGGTCATATTCTACGGGATTACCATACGCTGGAGGGTGTTCTTGAAAACTGTACTCTGGGGAAAATGATTCCTGCACGGGTACTTCTACGTACCGAAACTAGTTGACCTTGCTGGTTGTACTGAGGTTTGTACATGGGGTAAGAGTGTGGTTGACCCTGTGGTCGTGGTCGTAATCTATTGGGTTGGTAGTTCGACTGAGGCTGGGAATGGACTGGTTTCTGGGGATTGGATGACTTTTGGGATACGTTTTGGGAACGTGGTTGGTTTGGTTTCTGAAAGTGGGGTCTATACCCTGCAGGGGCTTTATCACCACACTTTTGGCGATCGCCACGGCGATGACCATGTTCGTGACAGTGGGAGCAATAAGAGGGGTAATTACATTGACTTATCATGTGCCCAAAGCTATCGCAGTTAAAACACTGTGGAGGAGGGCGTGTATTCTGGGTTTGGGGGGCTTGTTTCTGGGTGTTCCCTGCATTGGCCTCAATTTATAGGGTTGTTGTTGTTGCTGTTGGTGTTGTGGCTGCTGCTGCTGCTGAATATAATGTACAGGGGTTTCTCTACCCTTTCGGTAGTTCTGGTTTGCTAAATCGGGGTAATGTTCCCGTGTTTTGTTTATGGCTACACTTACAGGTTTGTCAACATTTAAAAACTCCTGAAACTTTTTTTTAGGTGCTCGGGTAGGTTTTGGTAAATGGTTGTGGCTACTATTAGATTTCTTTGTTTCGAAGTGAAAGTTATGCCACATGCATTTTCTGCGGCCGGAGGGCTTCTCCTACAAGTTTATGTGTACGTGTAATAAAATTGTTTACATCTTCGTGTTCCTCTTTCTTCCATTTAGCTTGGAAGACTGCTTCTAACGTGGCTAAGGGTTGTGCAAGGGTTATTTCTTTAAAAAATTCTAATAAGTTTTGTTTAAACTCGTCCCATGTGTAGCTTCGCTAATTGATGGGACGTAGGTGACTGTGTCATGAGCATTCCCTTCTTTCGGGTCGATAAATCTTTTTGCTTCCCTAATTTTTATATCATTATCGGTAATATTTTCGCGTAAGAAATGTTGCTCCAAAGATTCAATCCAAGGTCTTACGCGTGGTTAACAAAACGATTATCTATGGTCCCCTTAAAAATTAAAACAGTATGAGGAAGGTTACTAGTCTGCCTAAGTTAATGTATGCTGGGGCGGGGGTTGAGACTGAGACATATTGGCTTGTTCTGGATCTGAAGTTTGTGTGTTTGGGAGTATGTTTGAAGGGCGCGGGGTAGGTGGAAAAATGGGTGTAGGTAAATTTTCGATGTCAGAAAGCGCACCGTCTGAATCGCTCATATGTGAAGGTACTTATTAATGTGTTCTAATTAGGTCTGCTTGACCGATCTTAATTTATGGAATGATCACTTAAGGGGTTTTCCTAACTACACTATCTAAAATAAATGCACAACAATTTGCCTAACTAGGGGAAAATTTGAAAAGATTGCAAACAAAAATAAAAATGTAAACAAAATTTCACTCGAATGTACGTGAAGGTATGGTAATACTATGTTTGGTACATTAAATAAAATTATACTATACTAACTAGAATAGTAAAAATAACTGTGAAAATAACTGTGAAAATAACTGTGACAATAATATTTTCAATAAAAAAAATGTATCACTGATGTCTGAAGTGTTCACTGTGTTTTGTGTTAATTCTGGCTCAATATTAAATATTAACTGTTAATAATACTGACTTTTCAAATGTTTTAGAGATTATTTAAAAAAAGAGTTTTGTACTTAACAAGATTCCTACGGCGAAATCCTTAGGGACGTGTCCTGAAGACGTGTCTTGCTGGCCACTTGTTCTTGGATGAAAACTAGGCGTGGAGAACTTGGAGTCGTGACGCACCGGTTCAAGGGTGAATGTGACGAACTAGAAGTCGTGACACGCCGGTCAACTGGGTATTGGTCCTGGTTCCAGGGTCTGGAAGACTGGAAGAATCCTGGAGTCGTGAAGATCCTGGTTAAAGGGTCGCCAGTTGTTAACCCCTCCGTCTATGGCCCGGGATGGTTCGAAGTCGACGGGGGTTCTAGTTGGGTGGCAGCAACGGATGTGTGACTTGCAGTAGTTTTCTTCTATATTACTCTCCGAGTTCTTCTATAGTGGCTCGGAGGACTCTGATAGACTTACTAAAAATACTGAAGGTTCCGGACTCTTCTTATAGCGTATCCGGAAAGGTTAGTGACTAAGTTCTTCTGAAGAGAGCAAGGCTCGAAGGATAAGATAAAAACTATCTTTGACTGTAATTTACTGCTAAAATGTACAGGTAGTGCTCAGCCTCTGAATTAGCTTCTGAATGACAATGGAAGATTTTTAGTGGGTTTATATACCCAAAAACTGCTAACATCATTATTATTAAATGCTAAAAAGGCTGTATTATTTTTGCACAATATTCGAAAATACAGTAAATTTTAGCTGTGGTAAGGCTTGAACGAGTAAACAAAAATATTTGAAGACGAAACCATTTTTATCTTAAACCGCGACTTTTCAGATCTGATGTTATCATGATCTGCCAAGTTAACTAAAAGTGGAAATCGGACTATGCATCTTTACACTAAAATATGCATATGAGTAAAATTTTAAGGTTTAAGATGTACAATTTTATTGCTTAGGCAAGACATGATCTCATCTTTTATAACGAAAGGAATGTATACAAAATATGAACATTGCAAAGCTTAAGCACGATTCCTTATTAAGCGAAATCTAAAAAAATGATTATGAGATTTTTAAAAAACAACAGGTCACCAATTATTTGGCAAAGTAGAAAGCAAATCAAAAATTTTATCCAAACTCGCGTTGGGCGATTTTGGTCCTTATGTAAAAATGAATACACACACGTACATACATATGAGTATAGGCATTATATAAAGTTAAATATATAAGAATATACAGGATTATATAAATACATGAACCATATAACACATGAATTTTTAAAATGGATACTTTTTCTTAAAATGGATACAAGAACTATATAAATGAATACAAGAATTACATGAAGAATAGATAGTATAGGAATATGGGAATTATTTATGGTTCATTTTTACATATATATATATGCCGAAATAACCACGAAGGAAACAGAATGGGCAATAATTAAAAAGTACACTAATTTACATATCAAAAGGAAGATTAGTTAGCTGGGTGTGCTACGCTTCGTCTGCCGGCACCTGTTCTCGAGCCCGGGCCTGCAGGTAATTCTTAAACGTTTTTAATATTTCTAAAATCCTACTGCAGAGCTGTCTATAAATTTTTATTTTATATATATATATATACACATACACACAGTGCTTTTTTGTAAAAAGGTGCCGGTACTCATTGGAATATATATATATGTATTAACATACATCATAACATTAACTTACCGTTTTATAGGAAATTCCAAATTTTCATCAAGTTCTCATCTGTCAGTTTGTCACAAAATAACTAAGTATATGTTGCATAATAAATTGTATTGTGTACTAGCTCGTAGTTGTTTATTTTTAGATGCCTTACATTTTTTGTATACGTAAAGTTTACCTACAATTGATTTCAATGCTTACCATATAACAACTATACTTGCCATGAAATAAGATAGGTATACAGTATAATTTTATACTACAGAATATTATAATACAATATCGCTTAAGTTTTAGAAAACTTAAAAATTTAATAAAAAAGATTCTAGATAATCTACAAATTAATTATTCAAAAAAGGTGCCGGTACGCCGTACCGTTACGTACTGTCACAAAAAAAGCCCTGTGTTCAGATATACTGTATATATATATGCCGAAATAACCGTGAAGGCAACAGAGAATGGGCAATAAATAAAAACCTATTGTTCTTCACCAAAATACACACAGAGGAACATATATATGATTAGAGACCGGGCCTCGACCTCTGGGCAGATATCCTTTCACTTCGGTTTTTTACAAATTTTAAAAATTATAATACTTGCAATGAATGAAACGTATATAGACCGAGAATAAACCAAAAACTAGTTTTTCAAAACGCATTTATTATGGTTTTTCATAAATTAACTAACACTGATTGAAACGTTATATATACACATGGTCCGGCCTTCCACTTAAATCACAAACTATTTTTCAAAACGCATTTATTATGGCCTTTTATAAATTATTTAACACTGAATGAACCGAAGTATATAATCACAAATTAATTACTTACATTTTAATATCGTCTTCATTGAACGGTTCTTGCACTCCGTCACAAATTTCTTCAATGGATTGCGTTGAAAGTAGGGCGTTCCGGTCTGCAGCTGCGAAAAGGTGAAGCGCAGCCGCTGCATAAAACTCTTTATCTTCCAACAAATCCGGAGAGTTTTAGAGCGACGCTTGGCTCATGACGAGGTATTTCTGTAGCACTCGCTGATAATGCAACTGATGAGGATTCCAGATGAAAAAGGTCCCTTTCATAATAGGGCTCGTAATTGTGAACATCTCACAATATCCGATTCGCGAGCTTCCTATTGGCTATCAGTGAAATTTGGGAGGGGCTTAACGTATAGGCCCGCCTAGCCTCCAGCCAGAGGTCTGGGCTCCGCCCACAGGGTTGTGATTGGCTGCTCCGTTAAATCTGGGGTGTGTCAGATATACCCATTCGTAGAGAGAGAGAGAAACGCGCTGTTTTTCATCTTGCTTTCTGGGGTTCCGATGATTTGGTCGGGGAATGGAGATTTGAACATATGATAGGCATCCAGTTATATGAGGTGCTTAACGAGGTTGGAAGATAAATTTGTAAACGGTTTATTGTAGCCCATCTAAAATAGGTTCGGAAAATTTATTATTTCCTCTGAAAAATAATTCATCAGAAACTGGAAATAACTATTAAAGTCACTTATCCGTGAAGGAAAAAGGAAAAATCATGAGTGCGCGAAGGTGTACCGCACTTCGAAACAATTCTCGTAGCTGTAAAAGCTTATTGATGTCCTGCTTTATCGTACGATAAAATCACGTAAAATAAATTTTAAAAAATAACAGGTGTGTGATGGATGCGGATAATTAAACCCCAAAGTTTATGATCTCGAAATAAATTTCTGCGTCAAACTCCACAATTTTCAGAACGATATTTAATATAATTGTGTATATACACACATATATATATATATATATATATATATATATATATATTATACATATCAGGTTATCCCATAAGTAATGTCGTTTTTTATGCTAGATTAAGTTTAAACTAGTCCTATTCGGTTTAAGCACAAATTTTATGAAGGTTATATCTAAGAGGAGATCTATCGTGTTTTGCTACATACTTTACAGACCTTGACCAGTGAAGAAGTGTGTTTTGCTTTATGTGAACCCCTCATAAACATGGCGGTATTAGAAGAGCATGTAAAGCATATAATGCTTTACGAGTTCAAAAAAGGGAATAGTGCTACTGAAGCAACGCGAAACATTCAGGACGTTTATGGCAACGATATTCTGCATGTGAGGAAATGTCAAAGATGGTTTCAAAAGTTTAGGAATGGTGACTGCTGTTTGACAGATGCAGCACGCTCTGGACGCCCTGCTGAGTTTAATGATGACCTGCTGTTACCCGCACTTGAAGAAGACTGTTCAACAACTGTCGAAGAATTGGCCCAGAAATTCAATTCATGCCCGTCCACCATCCATCGACATTTGCAACAACTCGGGAAAGTGCCTAAGTTAGGAAAATGGGTGCCACATGAATTGTCGGTGGACAATCTGAGGGTGCGGGTAAACATTAGCACAGCTCTTCATTCCCGCGAACTCCAAGATCCGTTTTTGCACCGTTTAGTGACTGGTGATGAAAAGTGGATACTGTACCAGAATGTTAAGCGCCGTCGACACTGGGTTTGTGCTGGAGAACCAGCGACACCACAGCCAAAACCAAATCTTCACCCTCGGAAGGTGTTGCTTAGTGTTTGGTGAGATAAAGGTGGTGTAATACACTTTGAAACCTTACTACACAACCAAACAATCACCGCTCAAGTCTACTGTCAACAACTGGATCGATTGAACACTGCACTAAAAGAAAAGAGACCTTCTTTGGTTAATCGGAAAGGAATCGTGTTCCACCACGACAACGCATGTCCTCATACCGTTCCGATTACTTCTTCAAAAATTGAGGAGCTTGGGTGGGAAAAACTTCACATCCTCCATATTCTCCAGACCTTGCGCCTTCAGATTATCATATCTTCAGGAGTCTGCAAAACTATTTTGACGAGAAACAGTATACTTCTTTAGATGACCTGCACACAAGTCTTTGTACGTTTTTTTGCCTCAAAACCGCCTGAATTTTATAAACATGGCATTGAAAAGCTTGTAGGACGTTCGCAGAGTGTCATTGATTCCGATGGAAAATATATACTAGATTAAAAAGTTTCAGTTAAGTTTTTTTTTGTCCTTCAAATTCCGATCTAAAAAACGACATTAATTATGGGATGACCCGATTATATATATATTTTTTATTCCCCCCCCCTAAATATTTATATCCTTCTATTGCTCAGCTAATTACATCGTTTAATTAGGAAATGTTTAAGAAGGTTTTTGCTTATATCGCTTTCACCTTTCTTCTTCTCTTGATTTCCCCCCTTTATCATATTTCCTTTCTATTTATTCATTTGTGCTGAACATTTTAATGCTATGTGTACCATTTGTCCTGTTTTAATTTGCAGAAGTTACAGATGAAAAAGACCGTATATCCAATTGAAGCTAGTCGGAGAGAGTTAATTAATGCAATTTGACGTGATTATAAATTTTGTGTACGCTTTTTGTACCAATTTTCGGAATTTATTAGGTGAACTTTTTTTCTGGAATTATACATATATAGGCTCACCTTTGCTATCGATGGCTTCGGCCCGAATTGTTCATTCTGGCGAAGGTCAAGTTTTACACTCCACCTTAGACCTACTTTTTAATGGGGAGATATATATATATATATATATATATATATATATGAAATAGGATCTCTCCTAAGGAGACGTAGATTTACATTTAGGATAAAAACGAAGACGTAAAGCAAAAAGGTCATTATATTTGGCTGCAGCCGACGTTTCGGGCAACTCTACCCATTTTCAAGGCCTAATAAATAAAAGCTAAAATTAAAACATGACAAAAATATATAAATGTCGAGAACTAAAACTAATTTAGAGCACAAAATTAAAACTGTTCAAGAATAAAAATTAAAATTACAAAGCAGAAAGAGGCATCAGCCAAAATCAAATCGAAAGTAAAAATTATATAAAGGACAAAAATATACGAGTGATAAAAAATGAAACTTAAAACTAAAGACATTCAAACGTAAAATAGTTAAAAAACTTTACTAATAAAAAGTTAAACGAAAAATCACAAGAGCAAACCAACATACAGTACCATGGTCACGAGAAATTTTAAAAAGTTTGGGTGAAAATGAATCTATTGTCATAACTAAACCAAATAAAGGTAGTGGTGTTGTGGTTATGAATAAAACGGATTATATTAAAAAAATGCTTGATATTCTTTCTGATTCATTAAAATTTGCTAAGGTAGATAGATGAACAGGCTCCTAAAATTATTCAGCGATTGGAAGACAAGGTTAACCGTGTTTTGCTTAAGCTTAAACAGGAATGTGCTATTAACTCCTCCACTTATGATGAATTGTACGTATCAGACTCTTATTTGGGCCTTATGTATGGTCTGCCTAAGGTTCATAAAGTCGGTGTTCCATTGCGCCCAATTTTAGCGTCTTATCCTTTTGCTAATCACAAACTTGCCAAATTTCTTGTCCCACTGTTATCTTCATTTACCGTGAACTCGTACAGTGTTAGGGATAGTTTTTCCTTTGCGTCGGAAATTAAGAAGTTTGATATGAATTCTTTGTTTATGACAAGTTTCGATGTATCTTCCCTCTTTGCAAATGTTCCCTTGGATGAGACCATTAAAATTATTTTGAATAAAGCTTTTCCACAACCGGACTCACTTTTTCACGGCTTTGACAGAGCACAGTTTGAGCAGCTTCTGAATTTGGCAGTCAAGGATAACTTTTTTAGTTTTCAAGGGGTAGTTTACCGTCAGCTGGATGGAGTGGGGATCGGGAGCCCCTTGGGCCCCGTTTTTGCAAATATTTTCATGTCGCATCTTGAGGAAAGGGTCTTCTGTGAGTGCCCCCCTCACCTTAAACCCAATTTGTACAGACGTTATATTGATGATACGTTTGCTCTATTCCAAACGGATAATCAATCATTTCAGTTTCTAAGTTTTCCGAACACACCGCACAAGAACATTGTATTTACACAGGAAAACGAAGTTGAAAGTTCTATTCCTTTCCTTGATGTTTTGGTCTCCAAGTCTGGCTCGACCGTTTTAACTTCTACATACCGGAAGCCTACGTTTACGGGTTCGGGTTTTAATTTTTATAGTTTTTGGGACTTTAATTACAAATTAAGTTTCATTCGCACATTGGTGCATAGAGCTTATAATATTTGCTCGAATTTTGCTCTGCATCATAATGAGTTTGAATTCCTTACTGATTTTTTCTTAAAAAATTATTTTCCACGGGATCTTGTAGGAGGTGTTATGGTAAATTTCTTAATAATGTATATTCCCCCAACCTTGTCCGAACGTATGATGTTCCTAAGAATTGTAAATATCTTGTTTTACCTGATATCTACCATTTTAACACTTTTGTGAAGAAGCATTGTTGAGTGTTGTGAGGAAATTTTATTTTCACACTGATTTTAAGATTGCTTTTGTAAATAATAATACCCTTGAATGTTTTTTCCGATGTAAGGACAAAATCCCTCCTGCGATGAGCTGTTCTGTTGTTTATTTGTTTACCTGCCCTGGGTGTTCCCAGGGGAACTACGTTGGCAGTACAGTTCGTTTCTTGCAGGCGAGATTTTGCTCCCATATGAGTATTAGCCATAGGACAGGGAAAGTTTTGTCGAAAAAGGAACAGTCTGCTATTAGAAATCATTCTATCAAGTGTAAGGTTGACATTTCTGTTAACAATTTAAAAATTCTTAAATCATTAAAATGCCCGTTCTCTCTCCGCATTTACGAATCTTTGTGTATTAAATTTTTGAACTCTATGTAGTTTTAAATATTGATTCTAGCTGTTACCCCCTTTATATTAATTAAAATAACTACATACTAAAAATTTTTCCCTTGTGACCCTGTCTCCTTTTCGCTTCAGTTTTTTGTGGCTGTCAAGTGAACATGGTATGTTGGTTTGCTCTTGTGATTTTTCGTTTAACTTTTTATTCCGTTTAACTTTTTATTAGTAAAGTTTTTTAACTATTTTACGTTTGAATGTCTTTAGTTTTAAGTTTTATTTTTTACCACTCGTATATTTTTGTCCTTTATATAATTTTTACTTTCGATTTGATTTTGGCTGATGCCTCTTTCTGCTTTGTAATTTTAATTTTTATTCTTGAACAGTTTTAATTTTGTGCTCTAAATTAGTTTTAGTTCTTGACATTTATATATTTTTGTCATGTTTTAATTTTAGCTTTTATTTATTAGGCCTTGAAAATGGGTAGAGTTGCCGGAAACGTCGGCTGCAGCCAAATATAATGACCTTTTTGCTCTACGTCTTCGTTTTTATCCTAAATATATATATATATATATGAGAGAGAGAGAGAGAAACAAACAGATAAACAACATGATCGAGTGTTGCAATACAGTTTAACAGGATTCCCTGGTTGCCCATTTATCTACCAACCGTGGAAGGATGTTTATACTCCACCTTAGACCTACAGTTTGACACAGACCACTAGGATACCCTGGTTTCCCATTTATCTACTAACCGTGGAAGGACGCGCCGTCACCGGGTGTCGAACCCGGCGCATATAATCGCGCATATAGTTGTGTGTGTGTGTGCGTAATATTTTATGGGCGTATAGGCGGGGGTGTACATGCATTTGTCCAAACGTTGTATACACTGTGGCAACTGGCTGATTAGGGGCTTATAAGACAGGAAGCGCTGGGATGAAGTCTTAATATGCTTGGCTCCTGCCAAGCGAACTCCTCTCTTCCTCTCCTTCTCTCTCTCTCTCTCTCTCTCTCTCTCTCTCTCTCTCTTAGGTTAGGTATACCCCATTGGGGGTGAGGCCGTCCCAGCTACTCCCCCAAAGAGGTCTCCCCCAGCGGGAGTTCATTGCAACTTGGGAGATAACTCCACCCCCAAGTTGTATAACCCCTTGTTGCATAACCACTTGCAACAATCCCCCTTCGTTGCATAACCTCTTGCAACATTCCCTTCCCTTGCATAACCTTATGCAACAGTTATCACCATTTGCATTGCACTCTCTCCTTTTTCGCCCATTCTACTGTGCTCCTCCGCCACAATATTATATCTGTTTCCTGTCCTATCGCTCCAATCCGGCTTTTGGATCCTGCCAAGAGGAGAAGCATTTGGCACTTTGGCGTCGCTGATTGGGAGTCCCTTATGCAGTACTTCTGTGAATTCCCGTGGAATGATTACTGCTTCCGTGGCCATGGCCCTTCCGAGTGTGCTGAGCGCATTACGGAGGTGATTCTCTCGGGCATGGAGGCGTACATTCCATTATTATATTCCTACTACTAATGCAAAAAAAACCCTTGGTTTAGCTTTAATTGATTTAATGCCATCCACAACAGAGATGAGTCTTTCAGAAGGTACCGTCACCATCCAACTCCTGACTCTCACTTAGCTTATATTTCTACCGGGAATCGTGCAAAATCTGTTGTTCGACTCGCCAAAAATTTCTTCATCAGACAAAAATGTGAAAACCTGTCCCATTTTTAATTCTTCTCGCTTTTTCTGGCATTTACGAGTTACTAAGAACCTCTCCAACAACTATATTTCTTCTTCTTTCCCTCTTCTTTAACATTCCGGCGACTCAGTTGTCGTCTCTTCTCCTGACAAAGCTGAACTCTTCGCTCAAACTTTCGCCTCCAACTCAACTCTGGACGGTTCCGGTGCTGCACCGCCATCTCCACCTCTCTCTGACTTTATTATGTCTGAAATTAGAATTTCTTTCAAAGATGTTCTTTCTCCCTAATCTGGGCTCAATTCTAGGAAGGCGTACGGTCCTAATGGTGTTTCTCCTGTTCTTTTCAAGAACTGTTTCTGTGCTGATGCCCCTGTCTTGGCAAAAATTTACCGTTACAATATATACAGTATGTACATACGAGGATATAATTTTTTTTACTACGTGTATTTTTTTATTGATTTTCTTTTTTTTGTAGTCTTACCTTTGGGTAGTTTTTATTACGATTTTTTGTGACAGAGTCTCTCTCTCTCTCTCTCTCTCTCTCTCTCTCTCTCTCTCTCTCTCTCCGCAGGGGGTATAAAGGTTATGCACTCCGCAGGGGGTATAAAGGTTATGCACGTTCCTTCTGGTGTTGTAAACTTTATACTTGGGGTGTGACAGCTCTCCGGTCTCGAGTCGTGGGATTCTAGAGAAATTGGCTGCCAATTCCTTTAGGTTCTCTCTCTTTCGGGAGGGTGGGTGAAGTCTGTTGTACAAACCTGTCCCGTGGGTTACTAGGACCCCTTCCCATCCCTACTCTGTCCTTTTAGCTTAGGTTAAGGATGCTCTCCTCTGACTGCAAAAAAAGAAAAAAAAACCTTTTAGTATTAAGTCTTTTTCTCTACTCTTACTGTTAGGACCCTACTGCTACCTCATGGGTGGGAAGAGAGGCTTTGGAACCTCTATATATAACACCATTTCACTTCAGTTGTAGGTAAATAATTAGAGGGGATAATAGCGGGTAGGATTGTTGACCATTTGGATTCCTACAAGCTACTTGGGGACTCCAACATGGGTTTAGACGGCATAGGTCGTGTCTCACCAACTTGCTCGAGTTTTTCCACGTCATGTTGAGTGAGTATGATAAGAGTAGGGCAATTGATGAGAAAGCCTTTGATAAGGTACCTCACCGCCGGCTAATGGCCAAAGTACTCGCGCTGGGTATTGGTTGGGAAGTAGGTAGGTGGAATGAAAACCGGCTGAAGAATGCCACAAAGTTAATCCCTTCCGTTAGGCATATGGGCTACAATCGACGCTTACGTGACGCGGGTTCAAAGATGTCGATTTTAGAAGCATGTTTAGTTTAAATGATAACCCAACTCGTAACAATGGTTGGAAGTTGGATTTGAAACGGTTTAGGACTAGTGTGTGTGGGAATTACTTTACGTATAAGATCTGTGACACGTGGAACAGGTTACCTTCAGAAGTTGTGAACAGTTCCTCTGTGGATCATTTCAAGAAAAGGTTAGACCAAATCCTGCACACTATTTAAGTGTGTAGAAAATTTTCCCTGGCACCCGTTGCCATTGGTACCTCCTCGGTATGGGCCGCAAGGCCTTTTGAAGTACTTCTTTTTCTTGTAACTCTCTCTCTCTCTCTTTAAGAAAGGGGATCACGAAAGTCCAGGGAACTATCGTCCCATTAGTCTCACTTCAGTTGTAGGTAAATTATTAGAGGGGATAATAGCGGATAGGATCGTTGACCATTTGGATTCGTACAAGCTGCTTGTGGACTCCCAACATGGGTTTAGACGGCATAGGTCGTGTCTCACCAACTTGCTCGAGTTTTTCCACGTCATGTTGGGTGAGTATGATAAGAGTAGGGCGATTGATATACTTTATCTCGACTTTCAGAAAGCCTTTGATAAGGTACCTCGCCGCCGGCTAATGGCGAAAGTGCGCGCGCTGGGTATCGGTGGGGAAATAGGTAGGTGGATTGAAAACTGGCTGAAGAATAGGTGGCAGAGGGTTGTAATTAAAGGTGCTAGTTCGGGTTGGGCCTCGGTCACTAGTGGGGTTCCTCAGGGTTCCGTTTTGGGGCTACTGTTGTTTATCATTTACATAAATGATATCGACGGTGGCATCGTCAGTCGGATCGCCAAATTCGCTGATGACACCAAACTTGGGGCCAATGTTGGGACGCCGGAGGCGATCGAGCAACTGCGTGCGGACCTAGGTAGGATAGGAGAGTGGTCCGAAAAATGGCAAATGCCGTTTAACTTGGGTAAATGCAAGGTGATGCACATTGGCTACGCCAATCCCAAGTCGAACTATTCGATGTTAGGCAGTAATATCGAGGCGACTGATTTGGAAAAGGACTTGGGTGTGCTAATTAGCAGCGACCTTAAGTTTACCAAACAGTGCGTAGAGGTGGAAAAGAAAGCCCAGAAGCTGTTGGGTTATATCAGGAGGCAATTTCAGTTTCGGAACAAGGAGATTGTGCTCTCTCTGTACAATTCCCTGGTTCGGCCGCACCTGGAGTATGCAGTGCAGTTCTCGTCGCCCACCCTCAGGAAAGATATTGAGAGGCTGGAGCGAGTGCAGGCGAGGGCCACAAAGTTAATCCCTTCCGTTAGGCATATGGGCTACAATCGACGGTTACGCGCCCTGAATTTGTTTTCGCTGGAAACTCGGAGGCTGCTCGGTCAACTGATCGAGGTTTTCAAGCTCTTACGCGGGTTCAACGATGTCGATTTTAGAAGCATGTTTAGTTTAAATGATAACCCAACTCGCAACAATGGTTGGAAGTTGGATTTGAAACGGTTTAGGACTAGTGTGTGTGGGAATTACTTTACGTATAAGATCTGTGACACGTGGAACAGTTTACCTTCAGAAGTTGTGAACAGTTCCTCTGTGGATCATTTCAAGAAAAGGTTAAACCAAATCTTGCACACTATTTGAGTGTGTAGAAAATTTTCCCTGGCACCCGTTGCCATTGGTACCTCCACGGTATGGGCCGCAAGGCCTTTTGAAGTACTTCTTTTCCTTGTAACTCTCTCTCTCTCTCTCTCTCTCTCTCTCTCTCTCTCTCTCTCTCTCTCTCTCTCTCTCTCTCTCTCTCTCTCGGTAAACAACAGTGCCTTATAATGCACAGATGCTCTTATTTGTTGAACACCACGTCTTTTAAAGTTTACAATTATAATTTCTGTATAATCATCATAAGTAATTTTAAAAATATTAATATGGTTACCCTTTTTTCTGTTATCAGATCGAAGAGCCAAAAGATCACTTACTCAAAAGAAAACAGAAGAAAGTGAACAACAAAGAAAGGCGAGGGGATTGAACCCCCCCGTCTTTCCTAATTGCCAAGGAAGATTACGCCGATCTTTGAATCCAGAAGAAAAATCGTACGGAGGTGATCTTTCCAGCAGTTTGGATAGTCTCTCATCAATTCCAACGAAGGAAGCTAGGAAATTTTTAACCATCTGGAGAACAGCGTTTGTTACATCGACTTTGACAACTGTCGAAACTGACAGAAATCGCATCATAAGCTTCTCTCCCCTGTGTGCCACAGACAATTTTATTTTGCCGAACTGCCCTTAACATTCTTCTGCAGAATAACAGAAAAATATGTGCGTGTCCATTAGAGTAGTTCAAAAAATAAAAAAAGTAAGAAAAAAAACAAACGCTTTTGAGTAATGTTAGAACTTGTGAAATTAACATTGCATTCCAATTTTCAGCTTCAGTGAGAGCAATCAGCAAGTGCTCAACCACACAAATATTTTACATATTGATGACTCGTTTTGAAAGATGTAAAATATTACTCAAATCTTTTTGTTTATTTGTTTTATTTATACGTTTTAATATTATTAGCATCTTTGGTATATATAAGATGGAAAACTAAAATGAAAAATTCATGCGAACAGGATTGCCATGTCTGACTGGAGCACCAATACCAAATTTCCTTTAATTTAGTACCAAATGAGGCAATTTATTACGAAGTTATATATATATATATATATATATATATATATAATATATATATAATATATATATATATATATATATATATATATATATATAATTTTAGGAGAAATCCAATGACAAGGAGAAATGTAAATGCCATGAAAAGTCTTCTTTATTGCGCAACGTTTCGAGCAATACGCTCATCTTCAGGCTGTTTAATAACAATGTGAAATTAAAATCAATATTGAATGAAAAACAAACAGAAATTTCTATAACCTATTCGTAAAGACAAATTTTAAAAGACTGAGAAAAGAGGGTTAAGTTCTAAGTTATACAGATTTACATATAAAAATTAAGAAGTTATTTTTAAATACATGTAGTAAATGTGAAATTAATACACTGGAAAAATTACCAATAGTACACTGGAACAATGGAGCTATCTACCTTACACAGCAGTATCCGAGGCCGACTAATTTGAGCAGAGGAAACGGGAACGAAGGATGGCGAGGGAGATAGGGGAAGGAGGGATTATAAGGAATTGGGGAAGGAGGAGGGATCATAGCAAATTGAGAGGGACGGACGATGAGTCAACATTCAGACTAGGGGACAATGCTTAATGAAAAGGGATTCTAAAATTCTTAGTGAGTTGGGACAAGTATTACAACCAAGAATTTTAAAATTGTCTAAAGTGACATCAATTTGCATTTGATGCTATGTTCACGAATGCTCGAGGCTTCCTTAGTTTTTAAAATTTTACCTGTTCGGCCACTTATTCCCATATGCGAATAAAATCTAGCCCTGAGAGAGCGAACAGTGCTGCCGATGTAATTCCCAAGGAGACACCTGGGGCAGGTAAATAAATATACAACACCGCTACGCAAACGAGTCAGGGGTTCGATCCTTCGCTGAGAAAAAGCTACCTAAAGACGTTTTATTAATAAATATGATGCGGAAATCAGTATGATAAAAAAATTTCCTTAACAATTTTGTAAATTTAAGCTTAAATTCCTTATTCAAGGGACCCATTTCAGGTACCAAGAAATATTTTATATCCTTCGGCACTGTAATACATGGAAGTTGAGGGCTATAAACATTATTTAAGAAGGATCTAATTAGTTTGTCTACATATTGAACAGGAAAACTATTATTAGTAAAGTATGATCTTAGATTATTAAATTCATCATTAAGTAAGGTAAAATTAGAGGTCAAATTATATCCTCTGAACAGGAGAGTTTTAATACAAGACATCTTATAGTTGAAATCAGTAAAACTAAAAAAATTCATGCCCAAACCAGTGAAAGTGGGTTTCCTATAAACTGATGTAGTAATAGAATCACCGTTTTTCGAAATTAAAAGATCTAAGAAGGGGAGGGAGCCATTTTGCTCAGTTTCCATTGTATACGTTATATTGGGGTGCAAAGAATTTAGGAAGTTAAAGAATTGTTGCGCTTGTACCGCATTATCAAAGACTGCTATCGAATCATCAACGAAGCGTCGATAGAAAATTGGCTTGAGATGAGTGGGAGATTGTCTAAAAATTACACTTTCTAAATGAGTCAAAAAAGTCAGCTGCTAACGGTCCGACTGGTGATCCCATCCCTACCCCATCAATTTGTTGGTAAACCTTATTGTGAAAGTGAAATAGCATTGTTTGAAGACCAATTCTAAAAGTTCCTTCAAATGAGACAATGAAAAACCATGAAAATTATCAACTGAGCTAAAAACCCTATCTAAAATAATGGCAATAGTTTCAGATACAGGTACATTTGTGAAAAGTGACTTTACATCAAAACTGACAAAAGTTTTTTGTCAGTTTTGATGTAAAGTCTTTAACTTCCTAAATTCTTTGCACCCCAATATAACGTATACAATGGAAACTGAGCAAAATGGCTCCCTCCCCTTCTTAGATCTTTTAATTTCGAAAAACGGTGATTCTATTACTACATCAGTTTATAGGAAACCCACTTTCACTGGTTTGGGCATGAATTTTTTTAGTTTTACTGATTTCAACTATAAGATGTCTTGTATTAAAACTCTCCTGTTCAGAGGATATAATTTGACCTCTAATTTTACCTTACTTAATGATGAATTTAATAATCTAAGATCATACTTTACTAATAATAGTTTTCCTGTTCAATATGTAGACAAACTAATTAGATCCTTCTTAAATAATGTTTATAGCCCTCAACTTCCATGTATTACAGTGCCGAAGGATATAAAATATTTCTTGGTACCTGAAATGGGTCCCTTGAATAAGGAATTTAAGCTTAAATTTACAAAATTGTTAAGGAAATTTTTTTATCATACTGATTTCCGCATCATATTTATTAATAAAACGTCTTTAGGTAGCTTTTTCTCAGCGAAGGATCGAACCCCTGACTCGTTGCGTAGCGGTGTTGTATATTTATTTACCTGCCCCAGGTGTCTCCTTGGGAATTACATCGGCAGCACTGTTCGCTCTCTCAGGGCTAGATTTTATTCGCATATGGGAATAAGTGGCCGAACAGGTAAAATTTTAAAAACTAAGGAAGCCTCGAGCATTCGTGAACATAGCATCAAATGCAAAATTGATGTCACTTTAGACAATTTTAAAATTCTTGGTTGTAATACTTGTCCCAACTCACTAAGAATTTTAGAATCCCTTTTCATTAAAGCATTGTCCCCTAGTCTGAATGTTGACTCATCGTCCGTCCCTCTCAATTTGCTATGATCCCTCCTCCTTCCCCAATTCCTTATAATCCCTCCTTCCCCTATCTCCCTCGCCATCCTTCGTTCCCGTTTCCTCTGCTCAAATTAGTCGGCCTCGGATACTGCTGTGTAAGGTAGATAGCTCCATTGTTCCAGTGTACTATTGGTAATTTTTCCAGTGTATTAATTTCACATTTACTACATGTATTTAAAAATAACTTCTTAATTTTTATATGTAAATCTGTATAACTTAGAACTTAACCCTCTTTTCTCAGTCTTTTAAAATTTGTCTTTACGAATAGGTTATAGAAATTTCTGTTTGTTTTTCATTCAATATTGATTTTAATTTCACATTGTTATTAAACAGCCTGAAGATGAGCGTATTGCTCGAAACGTTGCGCAATAAAGAAGACTTTTCATGGCATTTACATTTCTCCTTGTCATTGGATTTCTCCTAAATATTAAATTGAAGCTCTGTAGAAGCAACCCGCATAATTATATATATATATATAGATATATATATATATATATATATATATATATATATATATATATATATATATATATATATATATATATATATATATATATACATATATATATATATATATATATATATATATATATTATATATATATATATATATATATGTTGGGGGTAAATGTGATAAATTGGTAATTATGCATTTTAAAATGAGGGTGAATCAGGCAATTTTTATTTAGTAATTTCATCGTACAAAATTTATTGTTATAAAATTATTGTTTTAATTTATAAATTCTTAATTAATTAATATTTTTAAAAATTGCAATATTATAATCATGCAACTCGGACCGAGAATATTTTTGCGGCCAATCAAAGATGCTGGAGATTGATGACGAATGAGTGAATTGTAAATAAAAAACTAATGAAGTCCTATATTCAAAGCATTCAAAGTTAATTAAAGTTGTATATTGTAAATAAATGAAAAAGGCCTTTAAATTGTGAGGCGGTAATTTGTAACAATGTACAAAATTCCACAAAAAGTCCAATTTTTTGAATTTCTCTAAAACATAAGATCTTTTTAATATCTGGGCGTCCAATTGTGGAATAGTGGGCGTAAAATTTAGTCCGAACATCAAACGGATAGTGATATGTGATACTAGGGCAGTCAAAAGTTGACTGAAAAATTAAGAAAGTTGACCTTACGAATTGAAAAAATTGACTTATAAAGTTGCCTTTACTTTCAATAATAAAAACGATACTTTAATTACTTATTCTTGCTCTTCTACATCAGTTGACCGATTGTGGTAAATTATGAAGTATTTGCCGACATTTTCTGGCAAAAAATTGCGATCCTTACTTAATAATTTATTAAGCATGGAGAAAGATCTCTCTACAGCGGCAGTTGTTGGTTGACATTGCAAAAGCTGACCATAAACTGTTGGTGAGATTTCAGGTCTACTGAGGTTAATTATTTCACAAATACCATTTGTCTTGAGTCTTGTTTTAATGTATTGTTTGACTGAACACATATCTTCGCCAAGGTTGATAGAAGAAATGGTTTCATATGCCTCTCTAATGGTGCAATCAGATGCTTCCATCCTAGTCACTAAGCTAGCAATCAAACTATAATTCATTTTGATTGACATTAGTTGCTTTGGCAGTTCTTCATTAGCAACACTCTCTTTAGCCTTCTGAACAATGATTCCTTCATCTTCAAAATTTTCCACAATTGTCTTCACATTTGGAAAATTGTCTGCATAATAAAAAGCAGCGTTCAGCCAGCTTGCCCAACGTGTTACAATCGGTTCTGGAGGAGTTCCTATTTCAGCAAACAATTTTTAGTTATTTTAATTATTTATTCCAAAAAATTGACTTTATTTACCTCATTGCTATTTTTTGACCTAACAGGTAAAAGTTGACTTTTGGTTGACCTATTAACTTTGGTAATATACCCCCTACAGGTGTTTTTATTGCATTTTCAGTCGTTTCAGCGAAAAGTGCCCCATAGGAAACAATTTGACTTTATTGACTTTTGACCGCCCTAGTGATAAGCATTTTAATGAGACATTTTCCGCTGTTCACTAACGGACGAAAACGTCTAAAACCTGCAGCAGCACTCGGAAAACTAATAAAAAAGACATCAATTAGGCCTAGGCTTATTTTCACTCGGACTGAATTTAGTGGAATTGTTGCAGCTTCTTCTACTGGTTTAAATATTATAATTAAGATAACTGAACCTATACCATTAGGTAATGAACCTATACCATTAGGTAATGAACCTATACCATTAGGTAAGTAAAGCAGTTTAATTTTTTTCCTGGCCATTAAGTCTGTTTATTCTCTGCCTTGGCTAATCTAAAGATGAATAACATATTTGCCAGTCGAAACTATCACAGACCACAACAGCCACACTCACATCGTAGTCCAGCTTTGGGCAACCAGAGTCAAGAATCAATGACTCCGACAATGAGCTACCATCAGCCGCTCGCTGACTCAGTCAGATTACAGCGGCAGCTGAAAATGTCGGAAATTTCATCATTGTATATATACTACACCGTCTTATTACTGAATGAATTTGTGCGATTTAGCAAGCAGTTTAGTATTAAGCAACGTGTTGTACCTTGCACATATGTTACACTGCCAGACGTATAATGAGTAGTCAAGATTTGTAGAATATTCGCATGCAGGGTTGCCATCTGGTATTATTCATGACCAAATCTGGGCAAATTTGTTAATGAAAAAGCAATTTGGTATTTTAAAAATTTATTTGGTATTCTGGTAATGAAATGAGCTGAATTTGGTAATATATAAATAAGAATGTGAGAAAAATTGAGTTTCATAAACATTGCATTCCAGAACATGT